>JAWNNQ010001804.1:0-85050 GCA_035044765.1 Leucophenga montana
TTACAATATATAAAAAATTTAATCTCTAAAAGGTAAAAAACACATGATTTCTTTTAGTCTTCGAGTTGTCTCGCTATTATCTACTAGGCCTATTGCCAAAACATTTAAATGATTATGTAGTCTCTCAACATACCTTGTGCTTATTCATCTTTTATGTATGGAATATTTAAATCTTTATGAATTTGGTCATTAGCCACAAACCAGGGGGCGTCAACAATAAGTCTAAGCGTTTTGGACTGATATCATTGAAGAATTTCAATATTTGATTCGCTTGCAGTTCCCCATAATTGGATAGCATATGTCCACACAGGCTTTAAAATAGTCTTGTAAAGCCGAACTTTGTTCTCCAAACTAAGCTGCGATTTTCTCCCAAGCAGCCAATACATTTTTTTGTTTTTATGTTGAGTTTCTTTGTCTTGCTTTTAATATGACTTTTCCAAGTTACTCTCCGATTTATATCGAGTCCAAGATAATTTGCGGAGTCACTATGAGGAATTTGTGAATTATTTAAAAATACTGACGGACAATCTCCTCTTCTCAGAGCAAATGTGACATGTTTCGACTTCTCAGTATTAACCTTTATTTTCCATTTCTTAAGCCATCGCTCTATTTCAACTATTTCATTTTGAATATCTTGAGATACTTCTGCCGCAGTGTCTTTAGATGCAATTATAGCTGTATCATCAGCATAAGTGGCTACTTGAACATCACTGACAACAGGAATATCGGCAGTGAATATTGTGTAAAGGACAGGTCCCAGAACACTGCCCTGTGGGACACCAGCATGGATACTATATAGTTTCGATGTTTTTCCTTCCATTTGAACATAAAAGTGTCGATTGCTTAGATACGATTTCAATAAGAGGAAAAATGGAGCAGGAAGCAGTTTTTTCATTTTATATAACATGCCTGGATGCCAGACTCGGTCAAATGCTTGTTGTATATCAAGAAATACTGCCGCAGAATACAGTTTCTTCTCGAATCCACTTGTAATTATATCCACTATACGATGACATTGCTCTGGAGTCCCATGACCTCTCCTAACCCAAACTGATGTTCCGGTATTATATTGTATTTATCCAAAATTGGTAACAATCTACTCATAAGTATTCTTTCAAATACTTTGGAGAATGTCACCAGCAAGCTAATAGGACGGTAGGACGAGAGAATATTTTCAGGTTTGTTTGGTTTTGGAATCATTATCACCTCCGCACATTTCCATTGTGTAGGAAAGTGATCCAGCCTCAAAATCGCATTGTAAATTAGTGCTAAAAATTGAATACACTTTTGAGAGAGCATTTTCGTAACTCTTCCGTCTATTTTATCATAGCCTGGTGACCTTTTTTGATTCAGTTTTGCGAATTCTTCTTTGATTTCAGACGCAGAAATTCTACGAATTGGCATGCACATTTGACAAGGTACATCCAGAAACTCTATTATTTCAGTATCTTCAGGCGCAAGATTTGAATTTGGTTGGAATGTTGAGTGTAAGTATTGTGCAAATGCCTAAACCTTAGCTTTGGCGGTTTTACACCATTCTCCATTAAGATTACTTATAGCAACATTTCGTTTTGCAGGTCGTTTTAAATATTTGGTAGCTCTCCAAAGGCTGTATTCATAGTCTTTCGTGTTAGGATCCAGACTTTTGAAAAACTCTGCAGTTGCTTCATTTCTTACTTCGTGCAAGCGTTTTTTAAGTTGGAATGATGCTGTATTGTACCTAGTTTTATCTGCTGGACCAATTTTTCCGAAGCTTTCGCTTATTATTTATAAGGTTCCTAAGCTCAGCTGATATAAAAACAGTATTTGCTATAGAACTTTTTGCTGGTGCAGTACACAACAGACCTGCTTCATGTATAATGTTTGTAAATGATTCCATAGCCGTATCCACTTCTAAACCAGTTTTGAGAGATATATTAGTATTTAGTTTCGCATCTATCCAATTTTGAAATGCTAAAATATTTGTCCTAGATGTGACCATTTTATATTTATTTGATAGTGCTGGAAGATCAGTACCATATGTAATTATAATTGGCGAATGGTCTGAACTTAGGTCATAGTTGTCCGAAATTTCCAGATGATGCCGTGGTATTCCAAAATAAACTGCAAAATCCAAAAGATCCGGTATTTTGCGGGGGTCTGATGGCCAATACGTTGGTTTTCCCGTAGACAGTGTTGAAAAATTATTGGTATTTATGCATTTATATAGCTCCTTTCCTTTGGGATTTGCTAACCTTGATCCCCACCAAGGGTGTTTGGCATTATAATCTCCACCAACAATAAATTTACAACCAATTTTTTTGAAAAAGTTACAGTAATCTTGTTCTTTAAAATAAAATCGTGGTGGAAAATACACTGCACAAACTGTAATATCAAATGACATGCATTCAACATTAATGCAAGCAGCCTGTATAGCATTTTCTTTAACTATTTCCATGATATTATATTTAAGCCCTCTTTTAATTAATATTGCAGAGCCGCCATGAGCTCTATTATCTGGATGATTTGCAACTATTAGATCATATCCATGAATTTTAAAGTGTGTCCTGTTGGTAAAATGAGTTTCTGATACCAAGAGGATATCAATGTAATTAGATTTAAGGAAAAGTTTTACTTCTTCAGTGTGGTGGGAAAGCCCATTTGCATTCCATATATTTGAAGATCTACTTGCATATTTTTGATATTAACAGAGATATAATGTTGAGTAGTTGCTTATATTCCTTATGCAATAACCTAACTCTTCAATTTCATTTTAATTTGAGAAAAATGTAGATTTTTAACTAAACTCTAAAAGAACGCTCTTGTTTTAACTGGTAAGTGTGAAACAAACACCTGTCTTAAGTTTTGTCATAAACTTTCTACAACTATCCACATATTTAACCATAACGCGTATTTGACCGTTTCGTTGTGACTTATAGGTAAAATCATCTTTCGAAAGAGTTTTGGAAATATAATTTATCATACCCTTTATGTCGTTAACATTAGCCAGTATTATTGGCGGAGGCTTCGGAGTAGTATTTCGCTCAGTTCCTCTTTGATTTTTCCTATTTTCTCTTCAGCATTTCCAGTTTCCTCTTTATCCTCCTCTGTCTCCTCACTGCTATCAAGAATCACGAGTTCAGCAAAACGATTTGTACTTTTAGATGTACTATGTGTTGGGTCTAACAGCAGTTTTTTCTTGGAAAAATTTGGCGAGCTGCAGATTGACCGTTTGTTTGATTTTGTTGTCTCAATTCTTTACCAATCCATAACTGCTTCAATACCACCGCAGCTACTCATGATGCTATTTTTTAGCACAGATGCAGCAGGTACAGGCGAACTGATAACGGAAGTTTGTTTTTATTTATGTTGTTTTTTTTTTTTTTTGCAAGAAATATGTGTTGTTTGATCGCAATGAATACGTCTTTACACTTTCACAGTCCGATTATAACTGTGCAGCTAACTTTGAAATAAATTTATTGGTTCGTCGACACTAATAACTAGGACATAGCGTGTAAAAAATGAGCTATAAAGATATGGCAAGACGTGAGAAAGCCCCTTAGTGTTTGTCTGGTAGTCTAAAGTTCCGAAACGGCTAGACCGATTCTAAAAGTTGATTCTCTAATAAGAAGCTACTCCATCCTTGAGTGATATAGCCTATATATATTTTTTTAAGATATAGCTATGTATCTTCTTTTTAAATGGGTGAATGGTACGCCCATTTAAAAGAAAACCAAATTTGTCATATCCTAACAACTAACCAATCGCTATGAAATTTGTATAGTGCGTTACTCTCGATCGGAAGAAAGTTTCTCGCTTTATAATGTTTGGGAAAAATAGGCGGTGATACGCCCCACATAGAATAGACAAACGAAATTTGTTATGGTTCAGCAAATGTTTGACGCAGATGAATGATATTTGATACATATGAAACGAGCATCGGGTGAAGATCCACTAGTGTCATTCACAAATGTATGAAGGGTAATGTGATTCACATATAGATTCTTGCAGTTATCATCAACTAAAAAGTGGTATGGTGGATTCCTGTGGAAGAACGCTTCACATATATTTCAATGGGTGTGATCCCCTACTATTCACATTCCACCAATCACATTTGGTGGAATTACCAAGATCTTTGTAAGGAAGACTTTTTCTGTTACGGGAGCTAGAACTGCTACAAGAAACATCTCTGATTGTCGGTGATAGTCCCAATCAATAAGCTCCCGTAAGCACCAAAAAATGATATTGTTACGAAAATAAATAAAAAAATCTTGGAACAACTACCGAAATATCAGTGTATAACTCCATCGACACAGTCATGTCGATGTCATGACACTACGAGCTATCCCGTTGAGTTCCTTAACTCTTTGCATTTATCCGGGGTGCCATCCTATAGGTTGGATTTGCTACGAGTCACCGAACTAGGAAGGAATATTGTGAAGGCCACAATCTTAACTGGCGAAGCCAAGTGAGACAATGTGCTTATACCACGCATCCCAATCATACCTAATAACTTACCATTTATTTTTAAGCGCCTGAAGTTCCCATTAAAAGTTTCATTTTCAATGACTGCCAACAAATCACAGGGACAAATCTTAAAGGTCGCAGGAATACTTTTGGGCACGCCATGTTTTTCCCACGGTCAGCTCCACGTAGCTTGCTGAATATCTGGTATCTCAACGGGCTGCTGAGACATCAGAACAATCCCATACTCGGCGTCAACAGAACGCTCAATATATGACATCCCAACGAGCTGATGAGACACCAGAACAGGCCCGGCGTCAACAGCATGGTGAATATCTGGCATCTCAACGGGCTGCTGAGACACCAGAACAGTCTCAAGTTCGGCGTCTTCAGCGAGCGACATACAATTCGTCCCAAAGAGCGACAGAAACCGTTGAAGCAGCAGAATCTCGCACAGCGCTGCTGAAAGAGCACAAAAAAGGCCCAAATATTCACAGGAAACACGTGGGACCAACGACGCGGGCCGGGACAGCTAGTCTTTAAATAAATTTTCTTTTAAATTCGGTAAAAATTTGCTGAGACTTACGAATTGTTAAAAAAAAGTTTATGATGATGATTGTATGAGTCAAAGTCAAGTTTTTCTCTTCCCAAAAGTGAAAACTGCAATGAAAGGAGCTTTTTACGATGACATTCTATCCATACAAGCAGCCGTGACACAGGTTGACAGGTGCTAAAGAACATCCCAAAAAGAGAATTTGAAAAGTCTATGGATAAATTGGTTGAGCATTCCAAACGTTGTATTGTTTTATAACTAATAAGTTCGGTTATTTTTAGATCCACTGTGTATACCCGTTATTTACACGTACTATACACACCTGCACGTCTGCATAAAACCATTAGTAGAATCAAAAGAAAAATCTTCTCGTTGATTCGACAAAAAAAGTATCTTCTTTGATCTAAAGAAATTTTTCATGCAAAAGCGAAAGATGGTAGATGGGTTTGTATGGCGCATCTCCATAAAATGAGGAGGAAACACCCTCTAGTATATGAAGAGCTCATCCACAAAAAGAACTAAAGACATTTTTTATACAAATGCACATTTGAAACAATTTCTGCAATCATTAATTGGATTCACCCTTTGTCTATAGTTCACCAATTTAAAAACAATTATTATTTTAACATTAATATATTGGATGCAAAAAATATATATACAACTAGTTGGCCCTCGCACCGTTGTATGGGCCCACTTCCACAAAATGACGAACAGAGAAAGGCTCAGTAGATAGCGTACACACATACTATGTATGTATATTCAAACAAATTTTTTTTCACACATTCATATGAGGTGACCACAGATCAGCTGCAATCTCATGAACTTTTAAAAGCACACAATGGTTTTTTATCTATCATTTCCAATGCGATAAAATGCTTTTACAGCATTTTACTTCGAATATACGTATACTTCCTTGGGTTTTTTCTTTGATCACACACACATGACCATATGAGACAAACACATGAACGCTGTACAATCTGAGGCTTTCAGCTTTAAATCATGTTTTAATTATCGCCATCTCGCTCATACTAATTTCTGCGTACTTTTCATTACATTTCATTTCCATTTATGTGTATATCGTCATATATTATAGCCTGCGACACTCACAAATAACGTGGCTTTCTATTGGTAATACAATTTTCAAAATCGGTTCAGTAGATCTAAAAATTATCCCCTACAGCCTCACAAACTTTACCTCTTTATAATATTAAGAATATATGTAAGTATATGTTATAATATATGACGATATATATATATGTTAGGGCGGGTCGATTTTTTTTGTCCAAAATCGCATATGTGGAAATTATTCTAAGGAGCATTCTGAGCAATTTTGCTGAAGAAACTATGGGTCTAAAACCAATTTCGATCCAACGATTTTCAAGGTGAAGTTCTAGCCATGTCCGTCTGTCTGTATGTTGTTGTGCATTTTTTGGGGACTAATTTTTATGCTATCCAGGTTAAATTTTGCACATACACTTCTTTTTACTGCAGTTTATTAAAGTGTCAAGATTGACCCGCCACGCCTACTTTTTGGGGTAGCTCCAATACAAACCCGCCCCTTTTTACTTTTTGTATTAAATACCTTTCTTATTTTAGTCAATATCAACTTAATAATTGACAGGGACTGTTTTTTTTTATCACGCGCACTCTTTCTCACTCTAGCCCACGAGCTACACACAGGAAAAAAGATAATTTGTATAATTTTGTCTCTCTCACTTATGTGTTCATTCGAAGCGAAGTCAAAGCAACCAAAACGTTAACAACAACAGTTGATTGACAGTTCAGGGATTCAGTTCGATTCATTTTACTTCGGCTTCGCTTTGTAACTTCGAACGGTTGTTTAGTAAAGTGCAGCAAAAAAAATGGATATAAATTTTTTGAATACGTCATCGACTTCTAAAATGGGTTTAGCTTCGTCGACCTTGTCTAGATCTACACTGTCGCATATGCCTTCTCCAGATGTTTGTATTTTTGGACAACCACAAGATTTTATCGGCCCGAATTTACCAGGCAAGCGTGATGTATTGAGGTATTATTTCTTTCTTTCTAATCATGAAAAATCAGAAGGCACAAAGTTTGCTTACAAAAATTTTACCGCCGAAGTATCAAAAAAATTAACTGATATTTTTAGTCGCCTAAGAGTTGAAATTTTGAATGAAAAAAACGTCACACTTAAACTTAACCAGTTTATTAAAAAATACAAGAAATAAAAATTAAGAGCAAGGTAAATCGTTTTGTAGAATCAGTTGATGGTTTGTTCTACATCGGAAAATGCAAATGTGATCTGGAAAAGTTCCGGAAAATTTAAAACTTTTTATGCTGGATCAACACAATGAAAGAAAGTTGACGATTGCAGAGCATTCTTTTGATGCATTGGAGTAAGCAACAACAATAACAACCTTGCTTCAAATGAGTCATGATTCGATTTATGAACCAAGTCAGTTTAGCATGGAGGTTGATGAGTTCTTTGAATTAAAGGTACCATCTGAGGCTGCATTTTCATCATCAAAACGTTGTTACACCAAAAAGTACTCGGCTTTGGATTTTGCAATGATGTGTGACAAATTTGGCATATCGGACAGAGCAGCGTCAGGTTTAGCGACAGCTCTCTTTAAGGATATTGCTTATCGCGGCGAAGACAGAAGACTCGTTATAATGGACAAATATAAATTCGCCAGAGAAAAAATGAAGGCGAGGGAAGCTGTACGCAAGAACGGCTTCTCCCAAACCCATGACAAAAACCTAAGGTTCTTTTCTTTTGATGGTAGTAAAAATGACGCATTGACAATGTAAAAAATTTACGGAAAATTCCACCAAAACATGGTTAAAGAGAGACATTTAGTTGTTCCACAGTAGCCTAACTCGCAGCTTTTAGGTTGTTTAGAGGTAAAAGCTGAAAATGCTCTTACGAAACATACACGGAATTGTGAGTTTTTTAGAGAAAAAGGTTTTGAGCTAAACAACTTAATCGGAATATGCAGCGACGGGGAAAACACTAACACAGGCGTTGACAATGGTAAAATACGGCGTTTTGAAATCAAATTAGGAAGTACGTTGCATTGGTTCATATGCCTTCTTCTTCTACTATTTCAGCTGACTTGGCAAACATAAAACCAGGACCTATGGCGCACTCTCGCTGGCTAACCAAAGCCAGTCGTATCTTACGATTGTACATTTCAATTGTTTACGTTCCTATGTTTTTTAACGTTAAATACTTCTCTTCAGTTGTATATACACTTTTATTTAAATTTAACTGCCTCACCAAATTCATTCAATTGTACAGAACCACTCATATTTTGCTCATCCGGAAAACATACTTTCAATACTTTACGATGATCGAAAATCAGTACGCGACTAGGCAATAAAAAACATATTGTTTTACCGTTTGCGACACAGCAGAACTAAGAGTATACAAAAAGTTTCCCATAAATTTTAACTGCGATTTAAATGATGACAGTATTCTATCTGAACCACCACTAACAAAAGATATCCCATACGACCATTTCAAAGAATATTTAGAGTTCGAAGATCCACCACTTCCAGATCCACAAGTTCCGTGCATTATTCAAGGAACTGAACGATACGTTCAGCTCTTGACAAGTGTCTCCCGGCGCGTAATAAACAAAAACAGATGTTATCCGAAAAAAAATACCACGTTTAGAAAGTAGGCAAGATTTAAAAAGTCAAATAAATAAATAAAAAAAAAACTGCTTTGTTTGGAAAAAAAAATGTACCAAAATTTTTCTTTTTATGTTTAATTCTATTGAAATGTGCAGCATACGTTCAGAACGGACCACTTACAAATACACACAATTCTATGGTTCATATAAAAAGCCTTAAGCAAGGTGTAGGTTTCATACAAAGTTTTATCCAAGCACTTTATTTTAAATGACTGATATCAAATAAAAAACCTCTTGACCAGGTCAAAATCAAGTGACGAAAGCATACTTGCAACACACAAAACTACTGATATAAATTTTGGGAGGATATATTTATATTTGTTCATTTGTATGGTTGGAATCGATTGTAATATGTAATCAATCGCATGAGCCCTTAGAGCGGGGGGTGTGTATTTGTCTAAGGGTGGAGGAAAAATGAAAATAGAAAGGTATTTATTTAAAATTTGATTGAAATCGCTTAAAACTTGTTACTTGGGGGTTTTGAGGGTCGCTGTTTACAAATATGCAGTTATATTTAAAAAATTCAAAATTTTTTAAATTAAAAACGCTGTTTTTAGAGGTTTCATACCTATTTTCTCGAAAACGTGACGTGATTCGTGTTCAGCATGAAAAATCTATTCGGAAACACTAGGCCCTGTCTTATTCCGTTCCGTTTTTAATGCGTTTTTAAGGCGAATGCGATTAAATAGGCATAGGGCTTATTTGAAAGGGCTATTTTCAGGCTTTAATTTCTGATAATAGCGAAGTTTATATCACGTCAGGGTTTTGCCCCACAATTTTTCAAAAACTGCCAAAAACGTTGTTTTTAGGGGTTTCAACCCCTATTTTCGCGAAAACGTAACGTGATGGAAAGCTTTTGAACCAAGATTCGTGTTCGGCACGAAAAATCCATTCGGAAACACTAGGTCCCATCTTATTCCCAAAACTCATGTAGGCCAGTGTAATCAATGGGGGTAGGACTTAAATAAGCTTTAAATTTAGTAACAAATGCTACGAAAATTTATAAGCGAAAAATATACTAAATTTGACCCTTTATTTGATTTAATTGTAAAAAAAATATGTGAAAACTGAAAAGTGAAGACGCGTTAAAAATTTTAGTTTTTCTTCTTATTAAATTCTTAGAATCCTTGAATAAAGTCGAAAAGTTCTATTTAAAAATATAGTCACGAATGCTACAATTGCTAATTTAAAAAAAAAAAAAAAAAATGTACCATATATTGGCCGTGTTGTTTAGATTTCACTATCAAAAACTATTTAATATTGTATTGCCATCTGATCCACACGTGCATATACAAACTCAGATAAATTTTGTTCAAAATGTACACATATGACACACATTACATGAAGTTTGCTCCAAAGTTATTACGAGTTCTGGAATAGGGAATTTTTCTGTTGCGTCACCTATATGAGACTCAGTGTGCCTCATGATCTTCCCAACTTTCCATCAAAGTTTCATGATGATGACTAACATGTTGGATATTCGTTCTCATTGAAATTCATAGAATTGGAATTAATCATTTCCAAAACATCAATTTATTTCATTTTTACCGAACATTTGAACTACCGAAAGTTGTGTGCACGCAGAAGAAAGTTGGCGTTTGTTGGACCAATTTTATGACTAATTGTTAGAGTAATGTCTGATTGTTGCCTGATTTGGCACCGTACAACTTTTACTTTTTGGAAAAATACTTTTGACGATGAATGTTGTAGATATAAAAGCCATCAAAAAGGCTTGTACCAACATCCTGAAGCAAATACCGGCCGACGACAATAACTCCGCTTGCAGTGGGTCAAACGTCATGAATGTTTTTACTGAAAGTTTGGAAAGCATGTACCACTCCAAAGAACTAAGTCACATATATGTTGCGCACCAGAAAATGTCTTATTCAAACACAATTTTTAAGTTAAATAAAAGCGTGCATTAATGAAAATTTTTTCTGTTCTATTCCAAGTCAGCCAAATTCACATATTGATTTATTATAATGACTGTATAGACTCCGAAAAATAAATCCATGGATATTTATGGAAAACCACCAAATAGCCTTGATAAATTCCGAACATACAGAAAAGCTGCGCAATTGCCGAAAATAATACATTTTCTGAGTAAATTTAAATTACCTGCAACGATGACACCAAGTTATCTGCACACTCCAAAACACTAAGTCCATGTTCTAAAAAAAAAAAAAGTGCAAATAATAAAAAAGAAAGAAGAAAAAAATCATAGCATTGGTTGGTACCAAAGTTTAAATAATCTTGAAATTTTTAATAACGAAAGTAGTCCAATCTTTGCTATTTGAATTATGCATCTTTGCATTGTAATTTATACAATTTGATAGCAAATAAAAAATAAAAATAAAATTTTTTTCTTAATAGTATTACATAAATAATCGTACTTAATGCCCTTTCTAGCAACTCAATGCATACACATTAATGCGTGTTCCGTAAATGCATTATTTTTAAACTCGAATATCTTGGAAACGGCAACACTTAGGAAAAAAATGATGATGGGCACAAAATGGCTAACTGATGAAATAAATTTACAGTTGTAAATGGAGGATTTGTTTTAATTTTATGCTTTTCTACTATTCCCGGCGTAGTAAATTGAATTAAAGCATTTTTTCTTTGTTTTTTTCCGAGGGGTCTTCAAACATATCAGTAAAAACTACATATTCGTACATGCCATTTTCACTACATCTCTCTTATCGTCGAGTTGTAAATAGAGATTTTTCTCGACCTCACTAACTCCAATTTTTCTCATCGGAAATTAAAGGACCATGCAATTTTACCCTTAAAAACCATGTTTGTGACTATGAAAATCTTTTTATCTTCCAACACAAAGTCAGAATTCGGTTATTTTTTCAATTTAAAATAAATTGTAATGTTTTTCAAACTTGACTTAAGCATTTAATTTGGCACTCATCAAAATTTCGTGTCAATGGTGGTATTAGAGCTTCGGTTCAATCGAAGGTAGTTTTTTTTTTTTTATTTTGTGTTATTATACTCTGTTCTGGAGTTTAGAGGTACGTTTAAATTTAGAGTTTTCAAGGTATACAGGCCGAAAAAGTGGTATGGTTTTTATACCATTCACACATAGTTGAAAATCAAATGGTATTATCAGTTTGTCTGAAACTTTGTAACGCATCAAAGAGGTATATATATTCTCGATCACCTCAACGGGACGAGTCGATCTATGTCCGTCTGTCTGGCTACCCAAAAAAAGTGGGCGGGACACGCACATGAAGCGGCTATTCATAAGAATGAACCATATCAAATTTCAAATTGATATTGATTTAAGTAATTAAGTTTTACATACAGAAGCACAAGTGTGAATGTGGTTTGTATGGGGAGAGCCCCATTGTGAAGCACGCGTCCATAAGAAGCCACCATGTTTAAGTTGATATTGACTGCAATAAAAAACTGTTTCATATAAAAAGTCATAAGTGGGAATGAGGTTTGTATGGGGAGAGCCCCATTGTGAAGCACGCGTCCATAAGAAGCCACCATGTTTAAGTTGATATTGACTGCAATAAAAAACTGTTTCATATAAAAAGTCATAAGTGGGAATGAGGTTTGTATGGGGAGAGCCCCATTGTGAAGCACGCGTCCATAAGAAGCCACCATGTTTAAGTTGATATTGACTGCAATAAAAAACTGTTTCATATAAAAAGTCATAAGTGGGAATGTAGTTTGTATGGGGAGAGCCCCATTGTGAAGCACGCGTCCATAAGAAGCCACCATGTTTAAGTTGATATTGACTGCAATAAAAAACTGTTTCATATAAAAAGTCATAAGTGGGAATGTAGTTTGTATGGGGAGAGCCCCATTGTGAAGCACGCGTCCATAAGAAGCCACCATGTTTAAGTTGATATTGACTGCAATAAAAAACTGTTTCATATAAAAAGTCATAAGTGGGAATGTAGTTTGTATGGGGGTACCCCAAAAATTGGGCATAGCATGTCAATATGGACACTCTATTTGACGGCAATAACATTAAGTCTAGGTAACGGGTTACGGCTGGATATCTTAAAAATTGATTAAAAAAAATGCATAACTACCAGATTAACTGCAATTCCTGATTTTTTATTTCAATTAAATGTTTTTTAAAACCGCTTCAAGAAAAGGAATCGTAGATAGCGTCAGGTGAACGAAGTTTTAGTGTAAGGTGTGCGAATATTGTGTTTGTTGATTTTACATAAAAACGGATACCGATAAAAAATATTAAGTCGCGTTTTTTGAAAAAATATATTGACTTTAACGCATTTAGTAAAAAGTGTTATGCTGACTATTTAATAAAAATTAAACAAAACATGCGTCGCAATCCCAAATCGTTTGTCAATTTCATTAATACGAAACGTAGTACTTCAGCGTATCCTTCGCAATTATTTTTTGAAGGCATGGGTGCATCCTCCGATTCACCGATATCAGATTTATTTGCTGACTTTTTCCAAAGTAGGTATTCTAGTAGCTCTGATAATCATAGTTTCTTATAACCTCACAAAATCACATCATATGAATTTATATCTCCTCGTGCTATCTCCATAATATGTTAACATGCCTTTTATCCATTAAATTCTCCTTTCTACCTGGCTCTGATAATATTCCCAGTTGCAATGTAAATTTCCGTTATGTAAATTTCCATTTCGTTGGAAAGAGTCTTTTATTATCCAATTATCTGATATATCAAATTATAGAGCAGGTTAAAAAAAATCAATAGTGACCTATTCCAACAGTCGTTAAAGTCTGCTGTCACGCTGTTTTTGCTCTTTTGTACGAAAAATTACGCGCTAAATAACTCACACCAATCTCATTGTTCTATCTTCAGTAAATTTTCGTCTTATTTATCTTTTAATAATCTATATATATAAAGACAGTCAGACTCTCTGTTTATTTTTCATTTTTTCTATGCCTATGTACATAACTCACTTATACTAATACATAAATAGTAAACACTCTTTCTCTCACACACATACTTGTACGTATACCAACACAGTTGTAGTAGCATGGTAATGTAAGTATTTATAATCAGAGTATGTGTACTTATTCAAAATAACAGCTATTAAATAGTAAATCACAGTAATGGTCACAATCAAATACAATAGGTTACAGGTACAATAATGAGAAGGTATGACAGAACGTAAGAGCTTACAGTATGTATGTATGTTTGTATGTATGTATGTATGTATGTATGTATGTATGTATGTATGTATGTATGTATGTATGTATGTATGTATGTATGTATGTATGTATGTATGTATGTATGTATATTCCCTATAGACTCCGAAACCACTCAACCGATTTTGATCAAATTTTCTGGCAATATTCAAAATAGTCCCGTGGGTGATCCTGTGAAGTTTCGTGGCGATTGGATAAACAGAAAATTTTTCTTTATATTTTTCTAATGACGATAAGAGTTTCATTTGTTTGACAGTCACTTTTTCTTTTTTTTGTCAGTGTTTCATTCGTAAATAAATAAAATTGTAAGCGATCTCGTGGACTTATTATCGCTTATAATTTTCATTTGTTTTTCAATTCATTCGAATTCAAAAAAATGCCACCAAAAAAAGCATCCATTGGTAAAAAAAACCACAAAAAAAAAAAACAAAATGAGCGAAGAAAGAGCAGCTGAAAATGCCGATGAACGCGAATCACGTTTGCAAAATCTTCGCGAATGGGCATCTACATCTAGAGCCACAGAAACTGAAAAAGAACAGGAGTTACGGGTTTGGCAATGCGGGAAGGGTATCCACATTGAATATACATATTAATGGGGTCGAGGAGCGCATGGAAGGGGCAGGGAGAAGTTGGCGTCAAAGAAAGGTAGGTAGGGGGAAGAAGTGGTATGAGACGTGGTGGTTGCGAAGAGTTGGTAGGGGAAGCGGTGGTATGGAAAGGGTCGGTGTGGTAGGAGAGGCAGGGGAATGGCAGCAACGCGCTGGGTACCATTTAAGATAGAGGTATCGTGTTAATGGGTGGCGGCAGCAGAAAAGGGGTGGAAAAGTAAGGAGAGGTAGGGGAAGAGAATGGGGTAGCCTAAGGGGTTGTTGGAGAAAGGGTAGAAGGGACAGAATAAGAAGGGTGGGAGAATGGGAAGTAGAGTAAAAGGGCATGGGGAAGGTGGAGCAGGGGGCAGGAGTGGCAGAGGGAAGGAGAGGCAGCAACGCGCTGGGTACCAGCTAGTAAATTTTCAAATTTCATTTAGTAACTTCCATTTTGTTTATATTTGTAATTGCGCTCATTTGGACCATTTCCTAGACTTTGAGTAGGGGCATAGTTAGTCAATCCTCCAACGGGTCTGATTGTCCGCAACTTACATCTTCTAGTTTTGAGTTAGTTTACTTAATATTTACACTTTTATCATTGTTTAAGCGACTGTTTTATATGTAGAGCAATTTTAAATGAATTAATAAAATAAATAAATATTATCCCAAAAGCATATGCTATGATGGCCGTTGTCAAACGACATGTATCTCCATACCTTGATCTCCATACCGAAATTCTTCTTTACTCTATTTTTGTACGAATAAAGTATTGTGAACACGTCATTTATAGGGAACCTTAATATGCGGTTTACATTAATAGATGCATTTGGAAGACTTATTTGAAAATTGATCTATCACTAAATTTTTCTGGTTCATTGACCTCATACAATAGATTTAGCTTGTTGCTTTTTTCAACTCTTGAAGACAGACGATCAATTTCAGCTGTACTGTTAATAGAGATGGACGCGGGACCCGACAATTTCTTCGGGATCGGGTGGGATTCGGAAACTTTAACAACCGATCCCGAAATTTCGTTCGTTGTATTTAAGTTTGCTGTCTGTAGCTCTTATTCTCTCTGAGATCTTATGTTACATACAACCAGACGGACAGGCGAACATTTCTATATCGACTCAACTTCGATCAACAATATTTATAATTTAAGGGTTCTTCCACTGTGTATTTGAAGATTTAGTTAAGTTGCAAATGACATCCACATATATACATTTTAAGTGCATTCATTTACCAGTTTTGAAATACTTACGAAGTCGTGGATCATTCCAAGATGTTGTTCGATCAATATGATTTATGAAGTATACATCTCCAGACTCTGTAAATGCTTGTTCCCAACCTTCTGGCAATGGTCCCAAGTTGTCATTAACTGGTGCAGGATTTTTAGTTTTCAACGATGCCTCCGCTGAGAAACAAGTAAAAGTAAATAAAACATAATTAAGAAACAAAAAGCTATATTGAGGTAGCAAGGTTTATTACAAATCAAGTAAGAGTATGTTCGACAAAGAGGAATGAAGAGAGGTTGGACTTGGCTTCATTGACTAAATTTTTTTAAATTAAAACTTTAAAGAATTAAAAAAAAAATAATGGAAAACGTTAACTTCGATAGAACCGAAGCTTAAATACTGTTTACACTAGCCTTCTGCCCGGCATCGCTGGAATTAACTTCAAATTTTATATTTCGCAAAATTTGATTAGATATAACAATTATCAGAACCCTGATAATAAAATATATTTATAAATGTACACGAAGTAATCTAGAAATAACCGAACTTTTTATAAAATAAAACAAGCATGGTCCAATGGCGTAACCAGTAGAGCTTCCACGTATATTTAGGTGCAGCGATCTTCCTCCTGGATGTGACCACCAAAAAAATGCTCCAAATGTTGCTGGATTCAAATTCCAGAATATAAACACACTACAATATCCACAAGCGCACTATGAATTTTCAAATTATATGTTCTCAAAAACAAATGAATTCCGCAATTCAATTTAAATTTTCTATATAATATATATTTTATTAGTTTAAGAAAAAGGCATAAATGTAGATCAAATAATTAACAGTGCTGCGCGATCGAAGTTAACAAAACGACAGACACAATTTTGTACAAAACTATATGCAAAACGGTGGTGGATAATTGTAATAACAAAAGGAAGAGAATTAGCTAACGGAGATTGCACTCATGCCTACTGCATCTCCTATTACACACACTAATGCAATTTACTTATTATAATAAATATTAGTTTTTAACCGGTGTGTGGCCACTGTGGCGTAGACATCCCGCCCACCTTGCAATAACCATACATATCTAAAATACAACTTCATTAAAATATATTTCATAAAAAAATAGCTTTCAAAATTATACCGCTTCTCAAACAGAGCATGCACCAGGACCATCATTTATAATGCCTTGAAGCATCACACGCGCGTAAACCTCTGTACCAAGAATCACATTTACTGTCGATGCTTCAAAGAAACTTGGATCAGCCAGCAAATGTTCAAGCCGGTCCACGGAGACTGATCTCGCTGGAACAGTACGGGACAGCTGACGAACAACAACGGCGTTAACATTCAGATGCTAATGAATGTTAACACTGCTCTTCATCTCCAAACAACAATAATCTCCAGCCTGCGAACGCACCACATTGACGCCCAAACGCCTTGCCACACTTGTGCAAATAGCCGATTGCTCCTTGCATTGATGAGCTGATAACATTGTTAGTTGTTGGTATTGAGAGAGAGAGCACTATATATATATATTTTTTTATGTTATGTCATGTGAGATACTGTTATTATCTTAATGACACTCATTACACCTAAAATCTCGCTCCAATCGTTTGCAATCAATATACAGTGGTATAATATTTGTTCTTCCCATATTTTATTTTAATTATAGCGATATTAAATTTGAACACATCAGGAGGTATAATAGCGTGTGCGCCGGAATCTTTCACACATCTACATACAATTCTATAATCCTCACACAGTGTGAATAGTATTATATCTTAGTCACAATGTGTGCAAGTATATACGAGTATATTCGTGATCAGCAAGACGAGACGAGTCGATCAATATTGAAATATTGGTTCGAAATATTAGGTATGCAGACTTTTTATAACCAGAAACAACAAACTAGTGAAAATGAAACAAAAACAATTTGTATTTGTTTTGTTGTATTAAAAATGTTTCTATTTATGTAATTATTTTTAGAATATTATATTGAAATTGGTACAGTATATACAAAAGGGGTAAGTCCAATTACGTATGACATTAACTCTCAATAATAGCTGATATTGTATAAATGTAATCTTACATTAATAAAGATTTAAGGCTTCCATAGCTCATGCGTCTAGCGGACTGCTTAACAACAGTATATACAAAATACAGTATATACAAAAGTATACAGTATATACAAAAGGGGTAAGTCCAATTACGTATGACATTAACTCTCAATAATAGCTTATATTGTATAAATGTACACTTACATTAATAAATATTTAAGGCTTCCATAGCTCATGTGTCTACCGGACTGCTTAACAACCCAGAGGTTTAACCAGCACACAATTTTATTTAATAAGTCATCACATAGTATGTATTTATGATTATTATATGCCCAACAAAATTATCCCTAACCCTATGACCCATCCATAAATACCAAACGGAATTCATGTCAAATTCATAAATTTTACTAGTTGGCGAATAATTCGTATGGTGTACGGTCACCGAATAGTAATATAATGTGGAATTAACTAAATGCACATATTTATCAATGAAAGGCATTTTATTTTTAATCATAGTAATAAATATCAGTTGTAAGTTGTTATAATTACGTACAACAGGTTTAATTATTTATTCAAATTGCTAATACAGATTTATACCAGTCGCTTAACAATAATTTAAAATTAAATTTTAACTTAAAACTAAAGAAAGAATCTTGCGGCCACTCAGACCAGTTAGAGGAATTTTCGATTGGCCGCCAGGTTGACCGACTGTGCCCTACTCACAGCGTGGGCAGTAGTCCAAGCTGGCATAAGTACAAAATTAAAGAAGTTTAAAGAAGTTGCTAAAAGAAATTTACATATTAATTGAATATTGATTTGTTAGTACAGTTTTTTTTTATTATATAATTTAAAAAATAATTAAGGAGAAAATGTTTTGTGGATAGAGCAAAAAGCTCGAAGTTAGTATTTGATCGCGCATTGTACATAATTGTAAAACGTTCAACTACGGTTACGGCTTTTTCTTTACAAAACTTCTTTAAAACAATACTGTTCACACGTTTTCATTCCATTTTTAAGGTGGTTACCTCATAACTATGCGAAGCTTCCTCCCATAAGATGCCGCAATATCCAGTTTCAAGATAATATTGACTGTAATGAAAAAGTTTTTCATACAAAATTCGAAAACTGGGAGGTGGGTTTGTATGGGGACGTGGCATGGATGTTGTTTTCGTCACAAAGGACAAATATGGGTTGAGCAATAATAATTTTTGTCCATGTAATGAGCTCAAGGAAGAGACGAAAGAAAGAGCAGACAAGAGAGATCCGTTAGCTACATATTCATAACACAGAGTATAGAAGTGATGCTTCTATAGTATTTATAATGTGCAGTTTTTTGCTTCATTTTCAGTTCGTGAACCCAGCAACGCTAGAGTATGTGTCGCTATTGCAGCAGAAGTGACGCAGTAACCCTCTGCTGCTGTGAAGTGCTTCTTTGCCCCCGCCGATGAAGAAAAAGTAGTTGTGATATGTGCTCAGCCTATAAACATATGAAATTTTCTTACCCGATCTGAGATCGGTCAAATCGTATAGCAGCTATATACATATGGGTGGTGGATTTCTATCGGGGCTAACTACAATATTGGACGGGACAATCCCATGAATATATATGTGAAGCGTGTAACCATCCGTATTAAATTCAAGTTGATATTGACTCCAATTAGAATAAACAAGAAAAATTTTAACTTTGATAGAACCGAAAATTCAATACGTGTACTATTCACACTTAAAATTTTATCTCGGTAACGCTGGTGGTTTTACTTAAATTTTTTAAGGAAAGGTTAGATTTAAAACATTTATACAATATATTAAATTTTTTTATTATCTTTATACTAGCTGGTACCCGGCGCGTTTCTGCCTCACGCCTCCTTACCATACCAACCATTCCCTACCCATCTTCCCCTGCCCTCTTTCACCCCTTCGCCTACCACCCTTTACCCTTTACCCTGCACCCATTTCCCTGTAACTTCCCACACCTCCCCTTACTTTACCACCCCTTCTCGCTTCACCCTTTTAACCCTTTAACATCCCTCTATCTTAAATGGTACCCTGCGCGTTGCTGCACTTACCTCTGCCACAACTACATCTACCCATCCTTGCAATTCTCCCTTACCCTACCTCCCATTCCCCTCTGTCCCCTTTCACCTCTTTCACTTCCGGCTCTTAAACGCGCAAAGTTAAAATAGTAAGAACCTTCTACAAATTATTAGAAAACATAAAAAAAGATGAATGAAATCGGTTAAGTCGTTTTCAAGTTATGACGTGACCAAGGGAAATAGGGATTAATTTTTTATATATATTGATATAAAATTCCGGTGTTCGTTTAAATATGCTACAAAAATTTGTTCAGCATTAAAATATTTCATTTGCTACGAATAAAAAATTGGTTTTAGCCTTTGCATAATGCTACTTGTTTTATATTGCTACTCATATCTACTGCTACTACATTTGTTTTAGCATATCAAAATTACAGTATTCGAAACAAACCAAAATGCCTATGACAACGTTGCTACAACTGAGTATTGTAGTAACGCAATACATGCTATTTTTTTTGTGCTAAGTAATTTTGTTTGTCGACTAACCAGCAGTTTTTGACCCGCTATTTTGAACATTTTAAATAGCTAGTACATATTTATTTATTGTTTTTTTAATTAGATGAAAATTTTAAAAATGTTTGAATCATTAAAAACAAAAAGAAGCATACCAAAATGAAAAAAAAAAACAAGAAAAAATGTTAACTTCGGTTTTACAGAAGTACCATTCACATGAATTTTCAAGCTTCAACTTAGCTGGTGTAAAAAAAAATATAATAACCTAAACGTGGGCTGTAAGTTTGTAGCAGCCAACCCCTAAAAGTGGGCGTGACAAAATTGGGAGGTAGCTTTCTATGGGGTTGCCCCAAATGGAGAAATCACATCTATTTTTTATGTGAGGCCTTCGTCCATAGGAATCAACTACATCACATTTTAAGTTGATTTACAGTAATATTAAAGTTTTCATGCAAAAATTCCATATTTCTTTCTATATGGGGCTACACTTAAAAGTGGTCACTCTATTAAACTGCAATAAAAAAAGTCAATGTGCCGACTTACAATCGGATATCTTAAAATTTGGCGCCCAAAAAAATGCGTAACAACATACAGACGGACAGACATACTTGTCTACATCGTCTCGTCGAGCTGATCAAGAATATATATACTTTATGGGGTTTACGATTCGTCCTTTAATGTGTTACAAAATTTCAGACAATCTGACAATACTTTCGATAGCATTTCGAACAATGTATATTATAGTATTTTTTTTCATTAGCTATATTAGTACTCCACAATTTACTTACCATTAGTATTTAATGTGTCGGAAAGCGAACGTTGCTGTTGTTGGCGAAAATGGATACGTGGATCTTCCCACTGCGTCGTTTTTGTTGTATGACTAAAATAAAATTAATCAAAATTAATAAATTAATTTTTATTATTGTAATAACAATAGAACGTAATCTAGTTAGTCGGTACATAGGCAACACATTATATCCACGTAGATAAGGGTTTTTTCAAGAAGTTTTCATCAATTGTTAAACGAGAAAATAAATTTATGCTCTTGACAGACACAAAATCACTTAATGATTTTCCTGTAACAATAGACAATACAGTATTATTATAAGTTTATTAAAAACGGTGAAAGATATAAAACTATGTATTCCAACTTACCATACAAATAATCAGACATATCTTCTTTCTTTGGAATGTATCTCTTCCAAGAATCATACAAACCGTCTCTTTGTACGTTCACTACAATATTTCCCTTGGTTTTTCATCAACTTCTTCATCAAAGAGTGATAAAACAGTAATTTCTTCTGACAAACACCAAAGATGTTGACTAAACTTGTTCAGGGCTGCTTTGGAGTTCTCTTTGTCAACAGTTTCATATTCCTTAAGCCTCTTTAAAAAGCGCAAATCTTGATTTGGTGCCTTCACCGCCAGACTACATCCAAGCCATGGTTTCACATATATAACCGCAATAAATAAACAAACGTCTTGAAATGCTCGTTTATCCTTGGCGTTAATTTTAAACTGAGATTGCAACAAACATATTTTCAAAGAGTTAATAGCTCTAGCCATCCACCTTGCTCGATGCATTGCTCCAGGAGGTCTTATTTTAATTTTTTTTCTCAGTATCTCCTCCTAAGAAAATAATAGATAGTTCAAACAGTTCTCGGTAATCGTCGCGGACAATGGACTTTTTGCAGTTCTTGATTATAAATTGTCAACAATTCTTCTATTATTGTATTACAAAAATTCTGCGAGACGATGTCGGTGTATGTTTAAATAGCAGCAGGATTAATAGTTTTGCAGTTGTCTCTAAACTTTTTAAATATCGGGATATCATGGGTACTTGTGATTTGGTGGATTTTTGTTTCAAATAAACATTTTAAAACCAGTTCATAAACGTGATGGCCGCAAGCAAAGAGTAATAATTCCCTGTCTAGATTTTGTTCCAAAAGTACACAAGCCCCTTTCAATCGCCCTGTATTTGATGCAGTTGTGTCACATCACATTATTTGTACTTTGTCCTCGAGGTTCAAGTCATAAAGTGCGTTTAACACAGCTTTAGCTTGTTCTTGACCGGAAGAGCTCTCCAGTTTGGGTACAGAGTGAGAGTCCAAATTTCATGGAAAGTTGAGCCAAAAACAATTGTTTGTGTGTTATATAGATCAGGAGAATATCATAGGTTATGTATTATTATTATGTATTATTGTTTCATTGCTGCTGATACCAGGTTGTCAATTTTTGTGAGCTATTTTTCGCTTAATTTCATTAACATCACCTTTTTCTTTTTTCTTTTGAGCTTATTCTTATTAAATTTTCTCACGATTTGTTTACTTTGTAGCTGGTTAATGCGCTGGGTAACGCATGCCCTTATAGCGTGGTATGCGTATGTTATCACACTATATTTTATTTAAAATATTTCTATTTATTATACGAGTTGTACTTTTCTATTTTGACATTAAAAACGAAGCGAGATGAATCGTTGTTAAACAAGAAGAATATTGATTAAAATTTCGACTGCTATGTTGTCGTTACATGGAAACTGCCGCCACAGCCAGACTAATGCTACTATCTCTGCTGTCATGCACTTTACGGGGACTGCTTCTGGCCACCTTGTGAAACGATCGATCATGGTTACTAAATAACGATATTAGTTGTTGTATTCTTATTCGGGTAGGCGCTGATGTAGTGAGGGTGCTATGGTTCGGATGATCACGTCTGTACGCACCCAACAAGAACTGCTTCGAAAGCAGCTTATTATATTGGTGAACAGGTAGTATCATCGCTTCATTATGCAAATGATCCTCATGGGTCATTTGCAGACAACCAGTAGCAGTCCTCAGCGCACTATTCTGACTTCTTTGCAGACATTGCCATTGAGTCTTACCTAGGAAAGGGGTCCATACAGGAGCAGCGTAATTTAGGACAGAACGTTCAATAGCTTTATAAGTTGTTATTATAGTCTCCTTGTCCTTACCCCAAGAAGATCCGGCAAGTGCTTTCAGCACTTTATTTCTCGACTTAGACAATTATTTGTGTTGGTGGCATGAGCCGAGAATCTAACCAATGGGTCAAATGTAGTTCCTAAAATTATCGGATACTGAACAGTAGGAATCCTTAGACCTCCAACAAAGACATCTAGTACCATCCGAACCTCATTAGTCCAGGAAGTGAAAATGGAGGCAGATGACTTATGAGTTGAAAGCCTAAGGATGCGAGCATTGAACAAATTTAATAAACTGTCCAAAAAGATGTTAATTCTCGCACAGATATCATCGACATCCACGCCCGGGGATAAGATAGAACAATCATCTGCGTAGGTCACTAGTTTTATATGGGGAGGGGGAAGAGGCATATTTGCCAAATAAAAGTTGAACAAAAAAGGAGGGAGAAACCCTCCCTGCGGAACACCTATCTTTAACTTACGATAACCCGACCTCACACCCCTGAATTCAACGTATGCCCTTCTACCATTAAGATAGTTCAATCAATCCTTGCTACCTTCCATTCATCAGGAACAATTAGCTGGGAAATGGAGAGGTTTAACATATGCGTGAGATATACTACCGCTACAGGCCCAAGGTGCTTCATAATCAGTATTGAAATGCCGTCTGGGCCGAGTGCCTTGGATGATTTTGCTTTCCCTCCTCACATGTAAAATCTACCAAATCTTCACAACCTTTTTTCCTTTTAATGTGACGTATGGATTTACGCTTTAACCTATTCTGCTGAGAAGGGTGTTGCACGAACTGTGTGTAGAAATAGGTGACACACTTCTTTGACGATCCTATTTGCACTCCCTCAAATGTGACAGATGAAAGAGCTCTATTCTGCGGTACACCAGATATCTTTTTAATAGTGTTTCACAAACTTCGCGAACCCGAGTCACAATTATCCAAGTGCTCTAGCCATTTTGCCTTTATATGTTCCGCAACGAGATTATTCACGTTGTGAGACAAGAAGGCAATACGAATGTCACCCGAATCATTGGTACGAATTTGATCACGCAAGGTCGCTTGCTAATATTAGCGTGCAGCTTCTGCTGCCTGGCCTAATACTAGGAAACCTACCAACAGGAATATATCTCTTTGCAGCCTTGGTGATCGCATCTCTAAGAATTCTTTCACCTACCTTAACATCATTGGGAGGCAAGAGACCGCTGATTGATTGATCAATACAACGTGTGAACTCAGTCCAGTCAGCCCTATTGTAGTTCACAAAGACTCGACGATCCGATTCAACAAAATCTTCCGGACGAGTAATGCTAATCACAATAGGGATATGGTCCGAGCCCAACGCTATATCAATCGACCGCTCAGAGTATGGAATAAGCGATTCACTGACGACAGTTAAGTAAGGGGAGCTGGATGTGGTAGTACTCATCCTGGTTGCACAGTCTTCATTGATTGTACAAAGAGGAGAGTTGTCTTTGATCCGCTATACCTTTACCCCTAAGGTCATTTCCTAGCTCCGAGAACCACATCTCATGGTGTGCAGGACATGGCTCAATATCGGATTATACCCAGGGTCGCAGCTGTTGACTGTTGGTGGAAGATATAAGTTCAAAAACTCAATCTCGACATCTCCGGACTTTACAGCCTGACATTGTGTTTCAGGAATGAATTCTGTTGACCTAGGCCCATGTAGGCTCAGCCACTTTCCCACGCAGACCATTACAATTGAGCTGCATAATTCTAAAAGAGTTAAACCGCTGCTCATTTGATGGACTGAGAGCACGCATAATTTGTTGACGGGGCGGCGGGAGGATTGGCGAAGATTGTGTAGAACAGGATCTACATGACGCCCGCACGGGTGACCGGGACACAGGTGGGACAAGCATAATATTTCTATGTACGGATTGACAGCATGACGCTAAGAAGTCAGCACTCCAATCTCTATGAGACCTTAGAATTGTGACGGCCGTTACATCGCACAGACAAAACTTTGCGATGTATCAGCTTGCAACGGCAGCTGCTTGTGAGGAGGTAGTTGTTGCAGTTGTGTTAGGTTTGGGTGCAGCCACTGTGCTATCACTGGTATCAGCAACAGTCCCTATGAGATTGGAGCCACGAACAAGATCACAGGTGGCACCATCTGCCACATCTAGAACATTGGACCGAGGTTACATTCCGGAAAATCTTTCTCCCACAAACAGAGCAGAACCAGGTCTCGGGTTTCTCTCAATGCCGGCGCGGCACAGGAGTATTTTCAAGAGTTGCACCGACAAAACTGTTGAATCCATATAAAAAATTGTATATACATATACCTGATGCAGCCACTTGGGCTGAGTTGAACAACCTTTGACTGCACAAATTTCCTTGTGTAGATCGGTCCGGGTGAGAAAATCCAGTCGAAAACGACATTCGTTCGATTGTGGTAGTGGTCCTATATGATCGAATCGCGTTTCGTAAATCTCATATCGGCCCAATGGAGTTTTGTTGGACCGATGAACTTTGGACTTTTGGCATTGCTGGGTCCCAAGTGCGATGTCTTTGTTCATTGAGGGCCAAATAAATTTTTCAGACAGTAGTCTCTTCGCCGATCGCCGATGTGATATACCGTGTAGTACGCCGAAAACGTTTTTTCATTGCGTAAGTGGTACGAATGGCCGTTTTTTGTACCCGTGACAGAAAATTGTCTTAAGTGAACCTGGAATTGGCATTTTGGTCAATGAAATGCTGTGTTTTGATTTACCATTGACCAACGCTTGTAATTCTTGATCGTTGAGTTGATCGTCGGCTATGTAATTATAATCAATAGTGCTAGATTGAACTGATTCAATACGTGAAAGAAAATCAGCTACGACGTTTTCTTTACCATCCACGTGTCTGATATCAGTGGTGTATTCGCCAATAATTGCAACTGGCGTAAATGTGTTGTTTCAGCTTTTTCTGGTTTGTTTGAATGCAAAAAAAAACGGCTTGCGGTCAGTTTAGATTACGCTTCGTCTGCCTTCAAGTTGGTCCTTAAAATGTTTGACGCTTTTGAAGATTGCCAGCAGCTCTCGCTTATAGGCGCTCCAGTTGCGCTGTGGTTCAGATAACTTTTTGGAGAAAAAACCTAGAGGTTGTAGCTTATTTCCATTAAACTGGTGCAAGCAGGCTCCCATGCTAGTGTCGGATGCATCTGTTGTGAGTATCAATGTGGAGTTTTCTGGATATGCTAGAAGTGTGGCGTTCGTTATCTTCAAATGCTGCTTCTGTTTCTGTGGTCCATTGAATACTACGTTTGTCGTTTCCCGGAATAAGTGTTTGCAATACGTCTTGTGTGTGAGCTGCTTCTTCCAGAAAACGTCTGTAGAAGTTAATCATTGCAATGAATCGAACAAGTTCCATGACGATTGTAGGTTTTTGAAATCTTTAATAGATTGTATTTTCTCCGGAAGCGGTAGTATTTCGTCTGATTGCATCGCTTGTTACGCTTGTTACTGTGCTTTATGGTGCGTTATACATTTCGTTTGCAGATGCTGGCAAAATAGAAACATCCGCTCCTGTGTCCACTAGGTAGGATTGCCGTGTGGATGTGTCAGTTACGAATAGTCGTAGGCTTCTATTGCTGTTTTTTTTCGAGCTCGCCAATTTCTTTGGGAGCCCGGTCCTTTATTTTTTTTGAACCAAATTGACATGGTTTTCTGCATTTCCGTGCTTCGGAACCAAACTTCCAGTGCCACCAGAACGTGTCGAAACGTGATATTTTGCCACCGGTTGCAACCAATTCATGACATCTTCCATCGTATTACTTCTATTGTCTTTGCGGGTATGGTTTTGACGTAAATCCCGGAATTCCTTATTCCTCGCTTCAAGGGTTTCTTCGGACGTCATGCCAATAGGTAGTGCTACATGGGGTATGTCTGCACCATGTATTAATATTTTGTGCACAGAAGATGGCATGTAAAACCAAGGATATGTGTCGAAAAATATTTCAGCTGTTTCCAGGGAATATGAACGGAATGCATCTGTATTGACTTCATATCCACTAGCCAAAACACGTAAAATTATACTAAACTTGTATATTAGTGTTTCGCAAACTCCTGTAATGCGGGCTACAAAATCTGGTTTGCTAAAAAATCGTCTGGTAGTATTACCATTGTATGTATGTTTTGTGTGGCCATCTATACACAGAGCAAGCGCTGCTTCAGGTGAGTAAGAAATTTGTAGCTTCACTTGCGTTCTCCAGCGACCTTTTAATTTTTTGTCCGCCTATCTCATCTTTATTTAATGTACAAACAATTTTTGATGCGCTTCGCAGTCCAAATAGCTTATAACGTATGTTATCACACTACAGTTTATTTAAAATATTTCTATTTATTATACAAGTTGTACTTTTCTATTGTGACATTAAAAACGAAGCGAGATCAATCGTTGCTAAACAAGAAGATTGATCAAAATTCCGATTGCTATGTTCACGTTACATGGAAAGAAACTGCCGCCACACCCTTATGCAGTAGCGTGCGTACTAATTTGGTTAATTTTTGCCTTACTGTTTGGATACGAGTTTCTTTTACTGTTTAGTAGCTTTTCTTTTACCGTACTCATCGTTGCCCAAGTTCGGACTTTCCATGTCGTTGTACATAATCCTTTGTTCACTCCGCTTTTGTTTCTCTTTCAAATAAGTTTTTTTTTCCTCAGTGCAGTATAATAATGTTAAGCCAATTAAGACAATTGTTTCGAGTAACCAATTGTCTTCGAAAAACCACGTCAAAGTCGATCAAAAGTCTAGGTAATGTTCACTGTTTCCATTGACTTTCGCTGTGTTGTGCACTCCGAATTCTTGTTAGAAGGTGAGACGGTAAATAAAGAATTTTATCTCAAAGGCCAGATTTGTGGAAAGAACTGTTGGATTTTAGTCTTTTAGATTTGTGCCAAACCATTTATCCCATCTGTGGGAGGCTTCAGCCAAACATCTGCTAAACTTACATACAACAACAGTACATAGGATAGTGTCTAATAAAATATATAAAACAAAATGGATGTATCCAAAAAAGAAACGCAAGACATTTATCTTCCGATGATAAATTACTTGCACACTCTGTATGGGATATAGAAATTAAAAATTCGAAGTAGCGCATACGCCTCCGAAGCTAGGTCGAAAATATTCCTTTGCTCATCTCTCTTCTGATGCTCGCTGCTCTGAATGCTCTCTCAGCAACTGTTAGCAATGAACAGGTTATGAAAAACTAGTTTTCCAAATCTCCGGCGATATTTATCACTGGCGTGACAAATATTAATTTGTGGCTCACCGTCGATAAGGCAACGACCTCTGAAACATATACCACGAAGACAGGAACAAACGTTTCAGTTCGTATAATGGTTAAGGATTCCGATGCTTATATCCTTAACCATATTCTAGCAATTGTAAAACCGATAGAAACAACAAAAATAAACGTTCATACCTACCAACTAAAAGTGGAGCGCTCTTATAATGTGTTTATTAAGGGGCTGCACCACACCACATCCACAGATGCCACAAAACACCACATCATGAGTCATGAGGTCAAGATGTCAGAAATGGTCACAACCCAGAGTCGTGTAAATGGTTCTTCTCTGGATATGTTTTTCGTTGACTGAATCAAAGCATAACGATAAAGACATTTTTAGTATTACAACTTTTTGTAGACAGAAAGTGAAGGTTGCGCCCCCACGTCGTTTTGATGATCTAGTTCCGTGCCACATATGTCAGGAGTCATACTAAACGATACTGCCGAAAACAGTTTCGTTGCGTAAAATGTGGAAGAGGCCACACTACGACTGATTGTGCGACATCCACTCTGCAAATCAAACCGATGACAACCGCATGCGTGGTGGAGTTGCTGTGCTCATCCACTCGTCGTTAAAACACTATCCTCTAGCACCTGTTCGTCTGATGCTCTGCAAGCAACTGTCATTAAAGTAACCAGCGATCATGGATATATAGCTGCCAGCAAAGACTATATCTCCCCGTTATAATGACTGGAATACTAAACACCGTCTCTGGGGTTTCTGACTATCAAACCCAAAGGGCCGTGTTATGTTTCATTATCTAGTCTATACAAATTTGGCGGTACTGGCAATGGGGGTGCACACATACGATAGCAGCCGTTTTCCTGTTGCGTTGGACTTTGCTTTTATTCATGTATCCCGTCCAGCCGTCTGATGATCTCGGACTCTAACGAGCTAAGCTCAGATCGTTGGTAATCGTTGTTGTCAAGACTTTCAACGTGTTCTTGTGGTCCAAATCCGAGTGTTTTTCCAGGGCACGCAAAACTACCTATATTTAAACAGTGACTAGACCAGCTACTCAACCTTATCGCGGAGTTTTGCTGTGCTGAGGACATATATAAAGCTGCTTGAAACACATCAGCCACCATGCTGCCAAACTGATCCAACCAGCCCTCCTTTAATAGCCGATGTCTTGGATTTAGTTAGACATAAGCGCAGACTGCGTCGCCGTTTCATGCGTAGCCGAAACGAGCGAACCCGTTTTGCATGGTATAGAGCTGCTATTAAGTCGAAAAAGTTGTACTTCCCCTCTCAGTGAACGGTGCTATGATTGTAAGGATACAGAAACCTGGCAAGCTTTAGGCATTACCATGGTACTCCAGACCAACTGCATCGAGTCTTCCTACATATTGACGTACAGCAAGCTTTTTGAAGGGTCTGGATTGAATATATGTATATAAAGCGGTTGACCGAATGAAGAATAAATCCAAAACACCATAAAAATAAAGATAAATACACTATTTCTGCCGAACTTTTGGTTCTTTGTCATTTTTGAGTCCAGAGTTGTCTCACCTTTGGAATAGATTTTCATTTTAACACGGTATTTTTGATGCTTAATTTCCTGTTGGTTTTCGTTTCATTTTTTGATGAAAATATATTTCAACCTCTCGCACCTGTAGAATTTTTGCTTTGCCTATGTTCTGATCTGCTCTAACAGCAATGAAGGGGAAAACAATTTGCTGATTGTATTCGTGTGTCATACGGACATAAATGAATTTTTTTTGCATTGTGAAGTCTATAGTTGGTGTGATGTGTCCGAATTACTTATTTTGTTAATATATTTATTTTAGAAAATATACAAAACTAAATTATGATTTATGTTGCGAGAAAAAACTAATTTTCTAATGGGAACTCTGATGGTTTAAAGTATATGTATATGTCATTCGTTGTTGTTTACACATGGCATAAAAAAAGTTATTATCTGCTGCGTCTGAGAGAGCAAATTCCACAAATACCTTCGAACAAACAGCGTATTCATTTGATATGGCTCTGAACTACTTTTTTATCTTTCCAAAACTGAAATTACCACTTCGAGACACCCGTTTTCAGTCGATGAGGACATAAAAAAAAATTTCCCATTCATTCCCCCCCCCCTTTCCGTCGTAGGTGGTATTTATCAAAATAGGCGAAATATGCGTTTAACTATTTATTGTGTAAACTAACAAACTAAGTTTAAAGACAATCGGATGAAAAAATTTGCTCATATATCAGTACATTTCACCTCCTTTTCCTCCTTGGAGATGAAATATACTTTTAGCGACGAATCACGTATTGTATTATTTATTCTGTAAAGTATAAAAATCGAGTTTTAGACGATTGAATGAAAACAAATTTGCAATATGTAGCTTCACTTCTTTTATTTAAAAAAAAAGTGATTTTTCAGTTTTTTTATACGAAGTGCTTTCCAATTCTTGGCATATATAATGACACATGTGGAACAGATTTGGTCATATTTTATCGTAAATGACAAACAAAGTAAACAAATTACGCTTGCAATGACAGGTATGGTTAAAAGAACACGGATATCTCGCTCTATGGTTCTAAAACCACGAAATATATAACCACAACTTAAGCTAGTTGCATGCGTCCTAGAGCTCTAATTTTTTGAGTCACCAATTGTTAATTTAAAAACAATTTCATGTGTATTGGTGCGGAGAAGGAACGAAAAAACGATTCGGACATTATCGTGTGGTTTCGCATAAACTTATTTCTAAACAAAAAAATTACATTTACGTTTAGAAAATGAAAAAAGAAGAATACCATTCTCTTCCTTACAACAAATATGTTGTTTAAAAAATTCTAACCGGTTCAGTCTAGTTTATTCCAAAGCGTTACATACAAAGTAATTTTATATGAAGAGTATAAAAAAAATTAGTGGTGTATTATGCCTAAATCTTTTTTGTTCCTTTCGGTTTTTGTTTTCAGTTGACAAAGTAGAGGGGAATCTTCTTAGCAAGACCTCAACTTGTCTCTATTCCGATGCTGGTTAGATGGTCAAGTAGACCATAATATAGAAATGAATTCCGTAAGAGATGTTGACGATACCCCTGCGAGCTGATGATTTTACATTAATTTCTTATGCATTTTGGATGTCATTGCCCACAAACTCATACAAAATACATTGTCCAACAACAACCACATATAAAGTTCATTTCGCTATTTCTTTTGAACTTTTGGCGTTCCGTTAATTTTCGGCAATGTTATTGGCCCATCGATGACGTCATTACTGCAGCCACAACAGTTGCATACATATTGCCACTGTTACATAATTCTAGCGGCTGCAATAGTTTAAATTATGCCTCTGTAACCATAGCATTCTTTAACATTGTCCGTTTCTGTAAACCCTTTAATTCATATCCTGGTCCTTCGACACTCTCAGGATCACTTGCAGGGCAATGCCATCTTTCTTTGCCATGTGTAATACTCTGTGCCTTGCAACTATTTCTCTTGACTTCAATAACCTGTGTCAGTTAAATCACGTTTGTTTCAGCTGAACAATTCTCTATTTTACTTTCCGGCACTGGGTTTTACAGCTTTCCTGTACTCAAAACCGATAATACTATCGAATTAGCATTCCAAATTGACCCGCATTGCAATTGTAATGCCCCTTTACAATCATATCCATAAGCCTTAGCATTATAAGTCCTAGAATTGAATTCTAAGCCGCCTTGTAATGGCCGGTGACGTCACCAACCATAACAGCCGTTGAAGTTCATACTTCTGCTACTGCTGTTAACATTTATCTCTTCTGTAGTATTTACCATCTCTATTTTGTTGTTACCACCATACCAGCTGTTAACACCCTGTTGCTTATCATATCTGTTATCCCGCTCTGTGACATTCACGATCGCATTGACTCCCTAGATTTGGCACATCTGTGACATCATCAGCTGAGCATAAGTTTTGTGAGCATGAAATTTAACGGAAATTTCATTCCCTCACACTATACAAAGCCATACTTAAGCCGGTCTGGCCTTATGGCATCCAGCTATGGGGTGTGGCAGCTGTATCAAATATCGAAATACTTCAACGGTATCAAAACATCACCCTTAGGAAAATAACTCGAGCTCCGTGGTATATACGCAATAACAATATTCATAACGATCTTCAGATGCCAAGTATAGCTGAAGAAATCAAGAGACATAGCACCAGATACATAAAAAAACTTTATCAGCACTGTAATATTTTGGCTATCAATTTATTGGATAATTCAACAACAACGAGGCGGCTTCAGCGAGTGCACCCGTTAGTTTTGTCATGATCAAGGACATTAAGATTAAGTTAAGATTAGGTTATTATGTTATTATATGTAAATATAATATGTAAAATCATATTTAAATTGATAAATCATATTTTAAATTGAAAAAGCAAATAAAACCCATTTCAAGTAATATGTACCGTAATAAAAAAATATGAATTAATACTAAACCACTAAACGTATGAGTTTAAAGCAGCCATATAACCACTCGTAACAAATTGTTCATGTGCTGTTGTATTTGTAACACATGAACAGTATAGCAAGCAGCGTACATTGTAAAAAGTGCTTTCGAATATGGAAGTTTTTTTCTTTTCTGAAAATATTTGTCAGGCTCAATGTTTGATATGCGGTAAAATAATTATATGGCATATGGAATTTACAATTTTGAGTTAGTTTTCACAAAAAATTTTTTTCAGTGCAGCATTCGCACATATATAAAAACTTTGTATGTGTAGTTTTGGCCAGCACTGAATTAAACACATAGATGTGAAGAACTAGAACGTACAAAACTATAATGGAAAAAAGCAAAACCTAAACAAAGTAGTTAGGGAATGTATGTTTTGGATCAGGAAGTGACGTCACAGCGGCGGCTGCTGCTGCAGTCGTGCTGTAGTTGGTGTGTTGCCACGCTTATTTGTTTTGGAGGTCAGGCTGGGAGGTCAGAAAGAAATGTTGGAGCTGATAAGACCAACTGATTTGTGCTGGTGCGGCTGGTGCTTAAAGTAGTGAAGTATTAAACTGTTTGTTAAGCACTTGTAACATTTTTCCTGTTTTTTATATTTACTACAATTCAATATGGAAGGAGCAAATTTTTATAAATTATTTTATAAATCTAACGGATGGAGGCAGCACTTACGTACGAATGAACACAAAAAGAATTCTTTTGAAACTTTGGATGAGAAATTTAGGATCATTAAAAGCGGTTTTCAAAACCGAATAAGGAGCTACTCTTTCGAAAACATGCGAGAAGAGTTGTTTATTCCAGAAGATTTTTTGTGAGAAGCTGGAGAATGCTTAATACAGCAGTTAAAAAGTATTCTAGTTCACATAGCATGCAAGGTGAATTTCCAACTTTTTTGAGAATACATGAAAATTAAAGATGGGGATATAACTTTCTCTATAAAATCACATCAAACAGAGATGTGCATAATCACACTTGGGACAAATATTGAAGAGCTACATACATTGTATTCAGCAATTATATGCTCAAAAATGTAAGAATTTCAAGAGCAGGATAGTGGGTGGACGTTATTAAAGATATTGCGTCTGGAGATGAATATCAATTAATATACCCCACTTTAAGCATCTAGCTATATAGATTTACCCAAGACATTAAAAAGTAAACATGTGATTATTAATGTCAAAAATATAGACGAATTTTACACTAATGGGTCATAATATCAACTGTTAAGCCAGTGAGAGCTAACACGGCTTGAAAGCTCTTTAATCGAATTAATTGAAGCACCAACACTCGATTTTCGTAACTTGGAATTTCCGATGCAATTGAAGCGGATAAAGGTTTTTGAGGAGCAAAACCCATCTTTCAGGATAAATGTATTTGGATATTATGAAGAAAATTGTGCTGTGATTGGACCGCTGTACCATACACGGATGAGCGTGAAACTCACATAAGTTTGATAAAGAATTTATCAAGGTATGTGTTTTTAAACGCTATATGCTAATATTATTTATGTATTACGCTTTTTTCATGTCTAGACTTGTACGTACAAAGCTGACATCACATTACCAAGAACTTTTTTTCTGCAATACGTATCTCAACTTTTCTCATAGAGAGAGAGCTACCATTTATTTCAATGCAGTAAATTGGTTTCAAAGCTGCCTACACCAGACAACGCAAGACTAAAATTTAAGAATTATTCTCGAAATTTCGATGTACCCTTTGTCATATACGCAGACTTTGAGTTCATGCTACAACCCGTCAATAGACAAGTAAGTGAGAATGTAGTAGCCATCAACCAACATATATCCATGGCATACGCCTATTTCATAAAATGTGTCTATAACAAAGCGCTAGACAAATTTGTCTTAAATCTATTAAGTCGTTTATTAATGAAATTTATTCAAAATTTCTTAGCAATAAACCGCTAGAAGATGAGAAAAAATTTAATAGTGCGGTTTATTGTCATATTTGTGAAAAAGTTTTAGGTGTTGAAAGAGTTAGAGATCATTGTCATTGAACTGGTAAATTTAGAGGGGCGGCACATAATAGTTGTAATTTAAATTATAAAATTAGTCCATTTATTCCAGTGTTTTTTCACAAATTTTCCCGCTTTGATGCTCATTTGTTTGTTAGGGAATTATCTAAAGTTGATGGTGATATTAAAGTACTACCATTAAATAATGAGTTGTATATTTCTCTTTCAAAATATACCTTTATTGATGAACATGAAACGAATTTAGAAATATAATTTTTGGATTTGTTTCGTTTTATGGCATCAAGTTTAGACGAACTTAGCTCTAATTTGAGCATTGAAAATTTACGCAATTCAATCTTGTACGCAGGGAAGGGGTTTTCTGCTATGAATATATAGATTCATTTGAACGTCTGCAAGAAACTTCACTACCTCCAAGAGAAAAGTTCTTTAATAAACTCACTAACACAGAATGTTCTCTTGAAGATTATATGCACGCTCAAAAAGTGTGGGAAGCATTTGATTATATGAAGTTATATTTAAAATCAGATGTTCTATTGCTAGTAGATGTTTTTCAAAATTTTCGGGTAATATGCAATAATATTTATTCACTAGATCCTGCTCAATATTACACAATACCAGGGTTATCATGGGATGCGATGTTAAAAGCAACTAAAATAGAGTTGCAACTATTAACAGATACAAATATGTTCAGGTTTACTCAAAGCGATATTCGTGGCGGATTAGTTCAATGCTGTCAAAGGTACTGGAAAGCAAATCATAAGTATATGTTAGTATATGATGCCACCAAATCATCTAAATATTTGATGTATTTGGATGCAAATAACCTTTATGGTTGGGCAATATCACAATATCTTCCGTACGATGACTTTCAGTGGATGGGTGAGGATGAAATTAAGCGATTCGATGACCTCTCTATTTCAGAGTGCTCTGAATATGGATACATTTTGGAAGTTTATCTAGAATACCCGAACTCCCTTCACGATCTTCATAATGATTTACCATTTTTTCCAAACAACCAGAAACCAACACCAGATTCTAAGGTTGAAAAGCTTATTGCTGATCTTCGGGATAAAATTAAGTACCCTATTCATTATAGAAATCTTCAACAATGTATGAAATATGGGCTAGTTTTATCAAAAATCCATCGCGTATTGAGATTTAAGCAATCGGCTTGGCTGCAAAGATATATGGATCTCAATACGCATCATAGAACTTTACCGAAAAAAATTTTGAAAAAAACTTTTTCAAATTATTAAATTATTCTATGGTAAAACTATGGAGAATGTTGAGAAACAAAAAGATATAAAACTAGTTACTAGATAGGAAACAGTGAACAGTGAACGCACTGATTGCGAAATTTAATTTTCATAGCTACGCTCAATTTTCTGAAGATATATGTATGCAATTCTAATGAAGCGTTTGAATTTTGTTTACGATATGTCCATATATTTAGGCTTTACAGTTTTAGAATTATTTTTTTTTTTTGAGCGATTTCTGTATGATTATTATGATTATATGAAACCAAAATTTCAAAGTAATATCTCTTTAACCTATATGGATACAGACTCTTTTATATATACAATTAGGTGTGAAGATTTTTTGAAAGACATTAGTGAAGATTTTGAAATGAGATTTGATATATCTGAATCTAGGATTATGAGATGTAATAAAAAAGTGTTAGGAGTGATGAAGGATGAGAATAATGGGAAAATAATGTTAGAGTTTATTGGGCTGCGCCCTAAAATGTATTCTCTATCTCTTCAGGGAGGTGGCTGCATAAAAAAGTCAAAGGGTGTAAAAAAAATCGGTTTTAGATAAGTTAGATAGAAATACTTATATGGAATGTCTGTTTGATAATAAAATTTTAAGTGATAGTATGCTATTTGTATACATATACGATGAATAAGGTAGCCCTAAGCGCAAGTGATGATAAAAGAAAAATTAAAGATGATAATAAAATTAATAAATAGTTTATAGGAAAAAAACTATGTAATTAAAAAAAAAATCACCGATAGTCTGTAAGAGAGATAAAACTATGTAATTAATAAAAATCTGATTTTTTATGACTGCTAATGTTAATAACATGAATTTATTTTTTTCAGTTTATCTCCATCGAATATGTTGGAGAATATTTTTTAACATCAATCAGTTTAGTTGTAGTAGCATAGTCTGGATCATGTATATTAACTGTTTCTATTTCACCAATGGCCAAAATTCTTTCAGCTTGAAATTCATGATACTCGTAGCTCACTGTAAAGATCGTAAAGACTATAAAAATCAAATCGCTTGAAGTTCTGTTTTTTTTTTTTTTTTTGAGCGATTTCTGTGGCACTCCCAATATACTACAATCCATAGCAATCAAAAATAAAAATACAATTTTTTGATTTGTTATTATATGAGATAACGCAGATTTGTCAAATTAGATTTATTAAATAAAAATAAAAAAATTCTTCGAATCTTTCATTATCAGTATAACTTATTTGGCACTCGCACCGCTTTGGCTTTAAAAGCAAAATTTCATTCTACAAAAAATTAACCACGAAAGACATCTGCGCGAAAATGGAACATCTAAATGATGATTGCCTTTATGAAATATGTAGCCATTTGTCCCTACAGGATCGTTTTCGCAATGTTATTAACGATTATATTAACCGCAGTGTGTTATTTTTTCAATGCAAAATATTTTTATATGGAAATGAATGGTTGGGATTTTGAATACTACATAGATCTGATACGGAATAAGATGATTTAATACAATCGCGCAGTTGTGCTCATTGTTGAACCCCAACCATTTAACGAGAACTTTTTCACCTTTATGTTTAAGCGTGATGCTTTAAGCTCTTCTTCATAAAACCCCCTTTAATTAATGCACCTTGATAGTCTTCCAATATGTATGTTGTAGAATTCGTATCTTTTACTTGGTTTATTTTAAAAATTTTGGTTGTCCAGTTGGGTGTGTAACCCTTTTCAAAGACGTGCTTAAATTTACTAATGCGAACATTATCACCCACACGAAATTTGGAACCATTAAATAATTTAAGTCGACTGTAGGTTGTATTTATTAATTCTTTTTCATTCGATGAGTTTACTTCGATGGGTGCCATTCCACTTATATACACTTCTTTATATACCCTTTTTTACTATACATAGCAATTAAGTGCTTATAAATTTGCGTCCGATATGTTCCATTATAACTAAATTCTTTCCACATCATTTCTTTGAGCGTTCTATTGAATCGCTCAACAATTGTTTATCAAGTAAAGACTTAAAGTTCTTGTTAAAAAATTCTTTTCCATCATCTGTTTGCAAATTCTTAGGCCTCCTCTTTTTCTAGCACAGGTTCCGCAAGAGTTTTAGTACGTCTATTTTGCGCATCAACATTTTGATCGCTATCCATAAGCAACCCAAAATTTTTTTGTCCATTTTTTCTCAAATTTTCAGAAAGGTATCTCTCATTGGAGTAATGACCGAACTTGTCAACAGACATGATGTTTATAGCATATTTATCATAAAATGTCCCATTTTAGATATTCTCCTTGGGTGCAGGAAACAGATCACCTTGAATCATATTTAACTTCAGTGATTTTTATGATGGTAAAAATTGGAAATAACAGTTTTCAATGTTACTAGTTCAACACAAATCCTCTCAATTTCAGAACAAATGTATTCTCTCAATGATTTTGCCTCACCTTTCAGTAAGTTTTGAAATTCGAGACTATAGAGTTGAGTTGGCAGCATACTTTTTAGCTTGTGTAGTAAGCCGTCGTGCCACACTTTATCAAATGGTTTTTCCACATCAATAAAAACACCTATGCAGAATTTTTTTGCTTCTAAATCCGCAGATATTTTATTAGTCACTCTGTGGACTTGTTGAATGGTGGAATGTTTTCGGCGGAGTCCAAATTGATGGTCTGGGATGCATCGTTTGGATATCAAAAATGGTTCAAGCCGATCAAATAAAATTCTTTCGAATACTTTGGATAATATCGGTAGAAGACTGATTGGCCTATAGGTTGACTGTTTAATGCAGTTATTTGCGATACTCTCCAAAGTATTGGAAACGGTTCCATTTTTAACATTGTATTAAGAATGATGCATTTATATTGTATAGCCTTGTCTGGAAGTTTCCTTAAAGTGCGTCGTGTTAACATATCATAGCGATGGATATTTTTTGTCTTCAATTTTCTCTATTTGTTTTTTTTATTCACTAGTCGTGATTTTCTTAATTTTGTATTGGTTATGTTGACTATTAGACTCCTGAAAGTTCACTACATGAGTGTCTAGTGAAAAAACGTCTTCGAAGCATCTTATGTACTAATAATGAGTAATTATCGGATCGGTGAGTGGTCTGAAGAAAGTTCAAATCTAGACTTTATTTGAAAATCCTTTTGATTAAAGCTTTTAATTATGCAAAAGTCAATTAAGTCCGGCTGTTTGGGTCTGAAGGCTTTAATTAAGTTTTTGCCTTTCGAGTTGGTCAATCGCGACCCCCAATGGGTGTGTTTTGCATTAAAGTCTCCAGCAACGATAAATCGTTTACCCAAAGATGAAAAATATCTAACATATTGGTCAACCGTTATTTTGTGTTTTGGTGGATTGTATAGCGAAGAAATAGTAAAGCATCCGTGTTTGTCAGAAAGTAATAATGAGGTCAATTGAATATAATACTTTTACTACTTACTACTCATATTACTTGCTTGCATGCTAACAGTTGCCGTTAGCGGTTGAGAGCTTTCTCTGTGTGGCATTGTGAGGGGCATTGTGGGTGTTGTGATTGTAGTTGAAGATGTACTAATGCAGTATGTTTGGAGTGCTTGTTGTTGTTACAGTTGTTGCGGGAGCTGGTGTTGTGTTAGTGTTGTTGGAGTTGCACACTGTGCACTCCAAGATGGAAGTTATTCACTTCCGAAAATTTTATAGTTTTTTTTTTATAATTATTGCAGTTCCACCGTGGGCTGTTAAGTCAGGATGGTTTGTGTGAAACAGTAAAAAGCCTGGTATTTTAAACACATGTTTGGCCGTACATGTGCTCGACAGTAACTCTCCGCTAAGTGTAAACAAAAACAGTGGTTACTTTACAATACGCTCAACGGACGCCTCTACAACCAACAATGCAAGTTCATCTCTTTTAAAAGTAGATACGCAGAGAGCACGATCGTGCTCTCCTCATCTCATCAGCAACGGCAGCGAGCAAACCAACGATCCATCTTGGAGTGCACAGTGTGCAACTCCAACAACACTAACACAACACCAGCTCCCGCAACAACTGTAACAACAACAAGCACTCCAAACATACTGCATTAGTACATCTTCAACAACAATCACAACACCCACAATGCCACACAGAGAAAGCTCTCAACCGCTAACGGCAACTGTTAGCATGCAAGCAAGTAATATGAGTAGTAAGTAGTAAAAGTAGTATAAGAGAATACCAAAAAAGAAAAATTACCTCTCCCAAAAACTCGGACGATAGTAATACGAAAAAAAAAACAGAAAAAGAAAAATAATAACCAAAAAACGATACAGTCTTACTGGCTCAGCCAACCTGTGTCAACAAATCGATTTGAGCTGTTAGCAACAGAAGATGATGGCGAAACAGCAAATGTAAATGTTAGTAACAGCGATGTAGCAAAAACCCAACACAATACAAAAGAACAGCAGGAGAAACCAAACAAACCACCTCCAATTTATGTACAAGGTGTAGAATGCATAAATGCCCTTAATAGTGCACTTAAGGAAGTAGTAGCACAAAACTACATATTAAAGACTTTACCCAATAATGAAGTTCGCATTCAGACTACAGAATCAATTCATTGCTGTCTTAAAATTGTTGCGGTCAAAAGACACAAAATATTATACATACAGACAAAAAGAGGATCACTGGTTCAAATAGAATCCGAACTTAACGAACTAGGTCATGAAGTCTTAAATATTCACAACATCACACAAAAATCAACGGATAAACCCCTTCATATTTTCTTTATCGAGCTCAAAGCTAAAACTAAAAACAAAAATATTTTCGATATAACTTCGCTACTTCAAACAAAGGTATTATTTGAACCTCCCCGCCACAAAAAGACAATAGCCCAATGCAGCAATTGCAAAAAATACGGACACACCCGTAACTACTGCAATGTGTCATATGCGCTGGAAAACACAAAACCATAGACTGCAAATTGTAAAGGCTGCGAAATGTATAAAAAAAACTAAAAATAACGCTTTCCACCTCTAAGTGAAAAAAAACGTAGTCCAAATCAGTTCAAATGCTGAAATTAAAAATAATACCTCCTCGAATATGACGTATACCGTCACCCCAGGTGTAAGCTACGCTCAAATGGCTGCGTCTAGTCTGTCTTCCTTACCGATGAATTTTGTCACGGCATCAAGCACTGCACCAAATGAACCACCACGTTCTGATTTTAAAAACATGATGAAGTCCTTAATCCAACAAATGACGAACATCTTGAATGTAATTAAAATAATAATTTGGAACGTGAACGGTCTTCGCAAAACAAGTAGTCCACGAGCTGAAAAAATTCCTATATGACAACAAAATTGATGTAGCATTAATCTCTGAAACTCACTGTACGGCCAAACATGTGTTTAAAATAAGAGGCTATTCACTGTTTGGCACAAACCATCCTGACTTAACAGCCCACGGCGAAACTGCAATAATTATAAAAAAAAAACTATACAATTTTCGGATGTGAATAACTTTAATGAAGATTATATTCAACAGACCTCATTATTACTTTCTGACAGACACGGATGCTTTACTATTTCTTCGCTATACAGTCCAACAAAACACAAAATAACGGTTGACCAACATGTTAGATATTATTCATCTTTGGGTAAACGATTTCTCGTTGCTGGAGAATTTAATGCAAAACACACCCATCGCGATTGACCAACTCGAAAGGCAGAAACTTAATTAAAGCAATACATAGAAGCAGCAGCATGCATTTAAGTACTGGCGAACCAACTTACTGGCCTTCAGACACAAACAGCCGGACTTAATTAACTTTCGTATAATTAAAAGCTTTAATCAAAAGGATTTTCAAATAAAGTTTAGATTTGAACTTTCTTCAGACCACTCACCGATCCAACTTAATTACTCATTATTAGTACATAATGAAATAAAACAGTCACAACTAACCAACCATAAGGCTGACTGGGAAACCTTTCGAGAGTATATAAATTTACATCACGACAAACATATACCCCTCAAAACCACAGACAATATAGAAAGTTCTATTATTTATCTAAACGACACAATTATCGAAACAGCTTTTAAAGCAACACCGATAGTTAGCGAAATACTAACGATACCACTACACCCCCATCAATTTGACAAATGATAAATGAAAAAAAACACATCCGCAAAATATGGCAAATTACCAGGTCTACAGATAATAAAAGAAAACTGAATAAGGCAACAAGAGATCTTAAAGAAGCTTTAAAGAAGCATAATAACGCCGCCATCACAAACTATCTTAAGAAATTCTTCTGACACAAACTACTCACTGTGGAGAGCAACAAAAAACTTTACTAATAAAATTATTCACTGTCCTCCTCTGAAGAAAGACAATGGCTCATGGGCTAAAACCAATTCCGAAAAAGCAAATATACTAGCAGATCACTTCGAAGACGTTTTTTCACTAGACACTCATGTAGTGATCTTTCAGGAGTATAATAGTCAACATAACCAATAAAAAATTTAGAAAATCACGACCAGTGAATTAAAAAGACAAATAGAGAAAATTGAAGACAAAAAATATCCAGGCTATGATATGTTAACAGGACGCATTTTAAAGAAACTTCCAGACAAGGCTATACAATATAAATGCACCATTCTTAACACAATGTTAAAAATGGAACCCTTTCCAATACTTTGGACAGTATCGCAAATAACTGCGTTACCTAAACCGACAAAACCGTCATCCTATAGGCCAATCAGTCTTCTACCGATATTCCGAACCGAACATTCCACCATTCAACAAATCCACAGAGTGACTAATAAAATATCTGCGGATTTAGAAGCCAAAAAAATCTGCATATGTGTTTTTATTGATGTGGAAAAACCATTTGATAAAGTGTGGCACGACGGCTTACTACACAAGCTAAAAAGTATGCTGCAAACTCAACTCTATAATTTAATAAAAAGTTATCTAATGGATCGCTATTTCATTATTAAATACACAGATGAATACTCGTCTCTAAGACCGTTTAAAGCTGGAGTTCCACAGTGTAGTGTTCTCGGACCCCTGTTGTACAGTCTGTACTACACAGCAGACCTTCCATATCCAAAAGACGAGTCGACCACGCTGGCCACGTTTGCTGATGATACGATACTACTCTATGACCACAACAATATAACTACTGCTACAGGGAGACTGCAAAGAATACTTGACGAAACAACAAACTGGTTAAACAAGTGGAATATTAAAATCAATGATCAAAAGATAATTCAAGTTATATATACTAATAAAATAGGATACACTTCTCAGCCACTCAAAATAAATAATAAGGAAATACCCATTAAATATGTAGCTAAATACATTGGCATGTACAGTGACAACAAAATAAATTGGAGGTAACACATACAACGAAAAAGGGATCAAATAAAACTTAAATTTAAACAACTATATTGGTTCCTAAAGAAGAACTCAATTTTGACGATCGAAAATAAACTCTTGATCTACAAAGCCATTATGGACCTATGGCATTCAGTTATGGGGCATTTCAAAGAAGACAAACATTTTAGTTAAAAAAAGACAACAATCAAAAATACTTCGTAGTATAGTTAACGCGGAATGGTATATTTCAAATTTAGACATTCATAAAGATTTGCACTTGCACATATTGCCAATAAATGACGATACAAAAACCTACAGCAGAAAATATCAAACAAAAGTCGAAATACATACGAACCGAGAAATATGTAACATTCCTACCCATGAATTACTAACAGCTAGACGCCTAAAAAGACTGAGACCAATAGATCTAATCTAATATATGTTAAAAAATAAGTTTATCATAGTTTCGTTAACACAAATAAATAATTAAATATAATAACATATACTTGTAAACCACACTCCCAGCAGACAGGATTATAGTGCTCACCTTGTCATTATGACCATTATTCATGTTAAAAAATGTACTTAGTATCTTTAAGATAGATGTACGAATTAAATGGGAAATAAATAAAAAAAAGTTTCACATCAATTGTTAAACGAGGAAGTGGTCTCTTAGATAAAATAATTAATAATCTTCCAGTTGAATTGCATTTAAAATCGTTTAGATCGAGGTGATAAGGGGAAAAATCCTTTAGATGCAGCTTGCAAAGAGCATGATATAGCATATTCACAAAACGAAGATTTAAAAAAACGACATATAGCAGACAAAGCTTGGGACATTTAGCAGACAAAGCTTGGGAGCGTGTAAAAGCAAGTGATAGCAGTTTTGGTGAAAGATCTGCAACATATTTTGGTACGAATGCTATGAAAACGAAGCAAGCATTTGGTATGGGTCTCAAACAAAAACTGAGGATGAAGAAATCAAAAGGGTGTGTGGGAAAAAGAAGAAATTTATGAGTGCTCTAAAAGCAGCCAATAAAGTTCTGAAAAAGGAAAAACCTCAAGATATTAATAGTGCAATTGAAATTGCACGCAAGGTGATAAAAAAGTCAATTGGGAGAAAGAAAAAAGTAGTGATAATCCCGCGAGTGATTAGCGTTCCTAAAACTGCTGGAGTTTTACCACTGATTCCAATTCTAACAGCATTGGGTGCCCTTGGTATTCTTGCAAAGGGTATAGCAGCCTTTGCAAAAACAGCTGTTAACGCGAAAAATGCGAAAGATAAGCTCGAAGAAAACAAAAGACATAACAGAAAATTTGAGGCCATTGCTTTGGGACATGGTTTGTATCTTAATCCATATAGTCAGGGTTATGGTATGGCTCCAACAGAAATGCGTGGAAAAGAGAATGTGGAATTATTTATTTAAACTCTTCAAAAGGACCTAGCACGCATTGGGTAAAAAAAGAGATAAAGAAAACAAATATTTCGATATTTTTGGAAATTTGCAGCCTTCCAAAGAATTAATTCGATATTTAGGCACAAATATAGAGTGCAGTTATCAGTTTAATAGAGAGTCCAAACGGTTTAAAATTTGAAAATATTTACTTGTACTCAAAGTTATTGTACCAAGCGAAATATGAGTATTTAAAAAAAACTTGTTGCTCCAATGAAAGGAATGGGCTTTTTCACGTTCTCTGAAAATGAAACCGTTATAGCGCCCGATAAAACAAAACAAAATTCAATTATGATATTCGATGATGTAGCCTGCGAAAAACAAGATAATATTCGTACCTACTTTTGCATGGAATGTTGATTCAATTTATTTGTGTCAAACATTTATTATTCATGTCATTAAATTGTGAGGTTTTCCCCGCTTGTAATGGTCATAGTGAGAATTATGCTTGTGCTTTAAAAAATTTTATTATGCCATACTAATATTAGTTTTTAATTAATATGTAATAAACCACACAATGCTGTTCAAAAAAAAATTTTGTTTTTTTTTATTTCCAATTTGGATTCGGTGCAGTAAAGACTTTAAGTAATAATGAGTATGGGTGAAATTCTTTCTAAATATGAGGATACTTACTTACTTAGGTGGCTCTACAACCGTCTATCGGCCAAGGCCGCACGTAGGAAAGCGCACCATTCGGTGTAGTTTAGTGCGCGCCGGCGCCAGTCGCTGGCAATCCGGAGCTTCTTCCGGTCATCAGTGACCTGATCTTGCCATCTTAAGCTCAGACGTCCTCTCTGACACCGTTTTTTTCTCGAACACTCCTTTCTTTCCTTTCTCTCGAACACTCCTAAAGACGCTACATCCGTTCATGTCAGCGTCCACGCTTCAGCGCCATACAGCAGGACCGGGCAACTCGAAGAACATGCTCTGGCTCTACAACATGGTAGTGGAGCCATTGATACTATATGGCATAGTCGTGTGGGGCGAAAGAAAAAGCCAGGTGACAGCTACTAGAAGCTATTTTGGATTTGTCACCACTCCATCTTGAAATTGAACACATACATGGATGATGGGTGTATCACTAATGTTCATGCCTAGAGACGAAATGACACAGAGGAACATATTTGATCTGAATTTTATCATTAAATGGTCCGACAAAAAATCGTGGACGTTTGAGAATGCATACGTATTAAAACCACACACCATCAAGTGGTATACGGATGGATCCTTGACAGAAGAGGGTACAGGCCTAGGAGTAGTAGGCCCTAGGACTCACTACTGGGAGTCGCTGGGAAAGCACACCAGTATCTACCAAGCAGAGATGTAATCCGCAAGGAGAAGGATATAGGAAAAAACAACACTGGGCTACAAGTCAAGGACTAAGACAAGCAAAGTTACTTCTAGGGAGATACAGGTCATCTAACTCAGTAGGACTAACAATAGACCTTTTTGTTCGCCGTTTCATATGTCCCCATCATAAATAAATAATCTCCGAGAACGCCCTGCTTACTCGCGGTTCGTTAGTGCCTATGATGCCCTTCCCCTTGCCACTCCTTTGCCCAGCCACTCCTTCCCCTGTCCCACCTTCCCCATGTCCCTTTACTCTAGCACCCTTCCACCCATTCTACAACAACCCTTATGCTGCCCCCATTTGTATGCTCCCTTTCCGCTTCCACTCCTTACTTTACCACCCTTTTCCCTGCCCCCTTCGATCCTATTCACATGTGTACAACATTTCATCTCTCTATTTTAAATGGTACGCAGCGCGTTGCTGCCATTCATCCTCCTACCCAATGATACCATACCCTACCTTCCATTTTCCAACCCCTATTCCCCTGCCCCTCTTCCACTTCTACCCCTTTCTCAACACTCACCTTTTCAATCCTCCTTTCCCAATTCCCCTACCTCTTCTTCCTTTTTAAAAGGAACCCGGCGCGTTGCTACCATTTCGTGTACCTCTCCTTCCCAATACCCCTTCCCCCTACCCCTCCTTCCCCTGCCCCCACCACCACGTTCCATACCACTTATTCCCCTCCCCCTTCAACCTACCTACCTTCCTTTCACTCCAACTTCTCCCTGCCCCCTTTCCCATGCCATCAATCCCATGACCCAATTAACTCGTGCAGAACAACTATACACTACTTCCCCTGCCCCTCCCCCTACCACCTTTTAAAGTTAAGTTGTTTAAAGCTTTAAGATGATAATTAAAAACACTGCCAATTATAAAACAGCAAACTGAGACTATAAATTTTACGAAATAAAATAAGAAAAATCAATTTGATAGAAAAATCATATGACAGTTGATTCGGCCTATAAATACAAAAATTAAAAAAGAACTGTTTTCTCACGGTCGCGGGTATGTGACTGATGCGAAAAATAGCTTAAAACCATCTTTGATGCGGGTTATATGTGGTGCTAAAATTTGAGCTCAATCGGTGCAGAACAATATGAGTTTTTGACGCGTACACAAAGCAAACCAACATTACATTTTTATATATATAGATATACTTATTACACTGTCCTTCATGGTTTTACGAATAAGATGGGACTTAGTGTTTCCGAATGGATTTTTCGTGCAAACACGAATCTGGGAAACTTTCCATCACTTCACGTTTTCGAGAAAATAGGGGTTAAAACCCATAAAAACAACGTTTTTGACAGTTTTTGAAAAATCGTGGGTCAATATCCTGATGTGATATAATCTTCGCTATTATCAGAAATTAAAGGCTGAAACAAGCCCTTTCAAGTAAGCCCTATGCCAATTTAATAGCGGATCCAATAGGGCGGATTTTGTCCCACGATTTTTCAAAAACTTCCAAAAACGCTGTTTTTAGGGGTTTCAATTATTGGCGACAATTTTAGTTCGGTTAAGTGGCAACTTCCCGCAATTCGTTTGTTTTCATTTTTGCTGCTATTTAAGTACTACCGTATAGGTGGCGCACAGAGTTGTCTTGCAAAACTTTTTAGTTTGGCGGACGTTAAATTCATGTTTTGCTTGGAAACTAAAAAAAAAAGTCACAAAAATTCAATTAATTTGCATTTAACTAAATGTCGCTGTAAATTATCAATTATGTTACTGAAAAAACCAATAACAATGCGGAAGAGACTAATTTATTCATGCGTTGTGTATACCCTATGTTACTAAGTTCGAAAAGGTTTGTGAACAGACTGTAAAATTCAAATCGCTCGAAGTTCTGTGGCATGGTGAAATTTTTTGAACGATTTGGCAAATCACTAGTAGCCAAATCGTTAGTTATTTCTGTGGCACCCCCCCCCCCCCTTATAGTATTTTTCCTCATTCTTGTCCACCTGGTTTTCGTTTCACTTTTTGAAGAAACTATGTTTCAACCTCGCGCACCCGTAGAACAAACTAACTAACTAACCAAATCAAGCTATTTGTTTAATAATTATGTTATAGCGGGCGAAAGCTGACCATATGTGGTGGGGTGCTGGGAAAATGTCACTAAACAAGAAAAAACGTTAACTTCGGTTGAACAGAAGCTCTAATACCATTCACACGAAATTTTAAATAGTATTGTGAAACATAAAAGTGAGCGTTTAAATAGGGGCTACTTAAAAAAGTGGGCGGTATACGCCCGCTAGTAGATGTGTATGAAGCGATGTAGTAGATGCGTAAGATGCCGCCTTATCGAATTTCCAGTTGATATTGACGTTTTCCATACAAATGCATAGAAGTGAGCTGTGGAACTACATCAAAACTACTACGCCCATTTGCAGATTTATATGAAGCGGATGTCCACTAAAAAAAACCAAATAGTATTTCAAGCTAATATTGAATTAAATGAAGAATTTTTTCATAAAAAACACAAAATTGTACAGTGATTTTGTATGGGGGTATTTTTGTATTGGGGTATCCCAAATAGTGGGCGGGTCCCACCCATTAATGTGTATGTTAAGCATCCGTCCATTAAAAGTTACCATATCAATTATTAAGTTCATATTGACTACAATAAAAATATTTTTCATACAAAAAGTCAAAAGTGGGCGGTGGGTTTGCATGGGGGCTACTCCAAAAAATGGGCGTGGCGGGTCAATCTTGATACTCTATTAAACTCCTATAAAAATAGGTTCATGTACAATATTTCAACTGGAAAGCATAAAAATTGTTCCACAAAAAAAGCGTAACAACATACAGACAGACTGACGGACATGGCTAGATCGACTCGTCCCGTTGAGGTGATCAAGAATATATATACTTTATAAGTTTACGATGCCTCCTTTAATGCGAACACTCCTAAAGACGCTGTATCCGTTGATGTCAGTGTCCATGCTTCTGCGCCATACAGCAGGACTGGGACACTGTATTATAGATTTTTAATTTCGAGTTCGAGAGAGGGCCCTACTTCTAATTTTCTTGCTGAGCCCAAAGTAGCAGCGATTAGCAAGCGTGATTCTTCGTCTGATCTCTCAACTAACTTTGTTGTCGCTGGTAATTTCTGTTCGCAGATAGACGAACTTGGGCATTGGCGTATGATGTACTCTAACAAGAGATTGAAAAAGTCGCACGATAAAGCATATTCCTGCCTGAAACCTCTCTTGGTATCAATGGGTTCGGAGAGGTTGTTTCCTACTCTGACGACTCTTTGGGTGTGTGATACCGCCATCATGCAAAGACGAACGATCTTTGCTGAGATACCAAGTTCAGATATGGCTTTGAAGAACTTCGTTCTTATCATCGTGTCGAAAGCGGCCTTAGAATCGACAAATAGGTGGTGTGTGTCTTTATAGTACTCATTGTTTTATCCAGGATTTGACGTAAAGTAAAAATTTGGTCACTTGTCGACCTCTTTGGTCTGAAGCTGGCCTATCAGTGCATTCGTGTATAGATCCAGCCGTTCACACAGAACGCGGGACAGACTTATTCCCCGGTAGTTTGCGCAGACTGCGGGGTCTCCTTTCTTGAAGAGAGGACAAAGAACACTGAGTTGGTCATGCATTCATCGGACCACGAATACACTTTACCAACTCTTCGCCACCGGTCTTGAATAACTCAGCTGGCAACTCATCGGAGCCAGATTTTGCTGTTTTATAATTAGTAATGTTTTTCATTAAATCATCTCAAAGCTTTAAACAACTTAGCTTCATCTCCCATCAAATAGAGTAGGGGCAGGTCAAGAAGTGGTACGAGACGTGGTGGTAGGGGAAAAGGTGATAGAGGAAGGGGTGGTAGGGACCGGGGCATGGTGAAGGAGGGGCAGGGGAATGATAGGTAGGGGATAGGGCAACAACGCGCCGGGTTCCTTTTAAAGTTGAGGGAGGAAATGTTCTATACATGTTTATTTGAATAAAGGGGGCAGGGAAAGGAGCATTGAGAAGAGGTGGAAAAGGAAGGGGGTAGCGGAAATAGAATGGGTGGTAGGGGATAGATGGTAATTAAAGGGGTCATGGAAGAAGAGGGACAGGGGAATGGGAGGTAGGATAAGGGATAATAAGAATGGAGGGGTAAAGGTAGGAGAGGCAGGAGGAATGGCAGCAACGCGCTGGCCATTTAAGATAGAGGGATTATATGTTGTATACATGTTAATGGGATCGGAAAGGTAGGGAAAAGAGGTGGAAATGTAAGGAGAGGTAGGGGAAGGTGACAGGGGAATAGGGGCAGCGTAAAGGGTAGTTGTAGAAGGGTTGAAAGGGACAGGAGCTAGACTAAAGGGGCATGGGGTAAGGGGAAGGAGTCGCAGGGAAAAGGAGAGGCAAGGACATCAACACGCCGGGTACCAGCTAGTAATATATAAAATTCTCGTGTCACAGTGTCTGTAACCAAACTCCTCCGAAACGGCTTGACCGATTTTTATGAAATTCTTTGTGTATACCGAACGAGGTCTGAGAATAGGTTGTAAAGAATTTTTGGGAAGGGGACAGAGGAATGGGTAATTGACGAAGGGTGGAAGTGTCAGGAGAAAAGGGGTAGGAGAATGGGAGGTAGAGTAAAAGAGCATGTTGAAGGTGGGGCAGAGGAAGGTTAGACAGGGGGTAGAAGTGGCTTGGGAAAGAAGTGGCAAAGGGAAGGGCAGCAACGCGCCGGGTACCAGCTAGTATCATATATTCTTAATCATACTTAATGTTAAACATATGTATGTAATGGGTGTTTTTTAGACGTGTGGTTTTCAATATGGCAACACTGTTTTCGGCAGCGGTTTTTTGGCAGATGATTTATGTTCAGTTAGGTTTGCCATTTCATTATTAATAGACTTACGTCGGAACAACGCTTGCAAACGTGCAAATTTATTACCAAAAGCAGATGGCCACTCATCCCTATTTTCACAAGAAAATTTTGTTCAGCGATGAAGCTCACTTTTTGTTGGATGTGTACGTTAATAAACAAAATTGTCGCCTTTGGAGTAATGATAATCTACAAGCCATTGTTGAGACGCCGTTACATCCTCAAAAAGTCACAGTTTGGTGTGCTCTATGGGCAGAGGGAATCATTGGTCCATATTTCTTCAAAAATTAAGTCGGCCATAATGTTACAGTCAATGGGGAACGCTATAGAGCCATGATTAATGGCTTTTTCGTGCCTGAATTGGAAAATGTTGATGTGGACGACATTTGGTTCCAACAAGACGGCGCTACATGCGCTACATGCCCTACGAAACAATCAATTTATTGAAGGAAATTTTTGGTGAGCGCATTATCTCGCGTCGTGGGCCTGTGCCTCCAAGATCGTGCGATTTAACACAGTTGGACTATTTTTTGTGGGGTTATGTGAAGTCGCTTGTCTACGCAGATAAGCCCAAGACGATTGACGCCTTTGAAGAGAATATTCGGCGCGTTATTGCTGACATACGGCCCCAATTGATGCAAAAAGTGGTCAAAATTGACCCTCTGGGCTGGAATTTATTCGAGCCAGCAGCGCCCACTTGCCCGAAATCATTTTTAAAACATAATGGCAAACCCTTATCTTTATAATAAAGCTAAATTCTCGGCCACAATATTAAATTATATGCGTTTTATTTATTCTTGAAAATCATACGTCTATTAAAAAAGCCGCACTATTATGCACGTCTATTAATTTTAGCTAGCTCAAGTTCGTTTTACAAAGAGAAATATTTTTGAAATAATTTTCTCAAAATGAAGAATAATAACAAAAACTTTTTGATACAAAGATGACATTAATGCTATATCTGGCAAAATCGAGCTATGCAGTGAAAGGATACATATATTTCTGGAAGAAAAACTAGGTTTTATAGAAATGAAATGTGAAGAAATGCAAATGGATTTTCAGAGGTAATCTAATGCAATGTGTACAGCGTTGGAATAAGCAGGAAAAGCAACTAACCAAAGTAAATTTAGTAAAAAATACAATTGATCATATATCGAAAAATAAAACAGTCAATCATGACACCAATAAAATAAAGCCCGATCTTAACTTCGAAGCGTCAACTAGCGCTTACTCCAACTCTCTGGTATTAGTTGAAGACTGCACTGTTGTGCCTCAACTGGCAACTGATTCTGTTGTAGAAGCTATAACTAGTGTTTCTGCTGGCCCATCTTCTACACAAAATCAATCTTCTAAAAAAGAGAATATCCTCACCGTTGTTGCCCCGCGTAAATCTGTATTCCTATCACGTCTTGCTTCTAATACTACTGAAGATAATATAAAATCATATATTAATTCTTCTCTTAAGTGCTCAAATAACATATCTGTTTCTAAATTTAACTTCTCCTACTCGCGTGCGATCTCCTCTTTTAAAGTAATTGTTCCTGTGTCTATTTTCGACACCATTCTATCTCCCAATTTCTGGCCTGCTGGTATTGTTGTGCATGAGTACGTCTATAAAAGTACACGTACCCCTGTACAGAATCCTGTTGAGTTGCCCTCTGTTTCAACTTCTTTGCCAAAAAACTGAGTTCAACTTCATTCCTAATTCATTATCAAAATGTGAAAGGGTTAAAGACTAAGCTTAGTAATGTTTATCTTAATAGTTTTTCTTTTACTGCTGACATAATTGTCTTTATCGAAACTTGACTTCAACCACACATACTCAATACTGAGTTATTCAATGATAATTATGTTACATTTAGAAAAGATCGTGCCAATCGCTCTGGTGGTGGTGTTCTAATATCAGTCAAATCGTCTCTGTTGTCTGAGGAACTTGGTATATATCAGGACATTGAATTTATATGTATTAAAACTTTTTTCATATATTCATATATTTATGATTTAACATATATATTACTTGCTCATACATTTCTCTTTCTTCGGATATGACGATCAACTGTCAGCATGCCGCTGCGATCTCATACATCGCTACTCTTTTACTTGAAAAATATCATCTTATTGTTCTAGGTGATTTTAATCTACCTAATATAAAATGGTCAAATTTTATAGATACATACTTCTATGCTGATTCCAGCGGTAAAGAATGAGTTTCTTAATAGTCTTTTTGAATTGTCCATGCAACAGTGCAATAATGTTCGCAACAGCTCTGTAAGACTTCTTGATTTGTTTTTATTGATGCTGGTTTTAATGTATTTATTAATAGGATTCCTCCTATTACAATGCCTGAAGATAATCAGCATCCAACTTTGGAAGTCTCTTTTCAGCTTGACTGTAGTCGTTCACATGACATAAATAAATCTCTTAGAAAAACTGACTATGTTAAGTTAAATCACTTTTGGTCTGCTCTCGAGCGCTGTTCAGATATTGAATTGGCAACGAATATTTCTTATTCCAACATTCTCAGTTATTTCTACAGATGCATTCCATTCCCTACTCTCCTAGTCTCTGAAAAAAGACAGCCTTGGTTTTCACGTAGCCTTTACCGATTAAAAAAAGTACGTATTCTTGCAGCTCGGTTAATCCTAGTTTCTCATATCCTTATAGCATCACATCGTATGACTTTCTATCTCCTCCCGCTATATCCATAAAAACAATTTTAACATGTCTTTTATCAATTAATTTCTTTTCCCACCTGGCCCGGATAATATTCTTTTTAACCTATCCACAAAGCTATGTAAATTTCCATCTCTTTGGAAAGAATCTTTTTATCCCTTTATATAAAAAGGGTAGCAAGTCTGATGTATCTAATTATAGAGGTATTGCTAAGCTGAGTGCTATTCCAAAGCTTTTTGAAAAACTCATTTGTGACCAATTGCAACAGTAATTAAAGTCTGTTATCAGTTCTTCCCAACATGATTTTGTTAAAAATCTATTACAACTAATCTTTTAGAATTTTCCACTTTTGTAAATAGTGTCGGGTTGCCAAACTAATGTCATCTATACAGACTTTAGTTAAGCTTTTGATAGTGTGTGTCATAAGCAGCTTTTATTCAAATTAAAAGCGATAAGGTTTCCTCCGCCTCTTGTTGCTTGGATTGAGTTATATTTATCCGATAGAACACAAAAGGTTTTATTTAACAATTGTTTGTCTAAAACTATTTTTCTTTCTTCTGGTGTTCTCCAAGGGAGTCACATAGGTCCAATATTGTTCAACATTTTTATCAATGATGTTCAACATTTTTATCAATGATCTTCCTTTGTCTATTAATCATGCCCATACACTAATGTAGGCATATTTGTTTAATAAAATAGTTAAATTATGCTTGTCATATTCTGATGTTTCGCAGCACAGTTTATTGCAGGCTGACTTAAACTCACTACATACATGGTGTCATCTAAATTTTCTAAATCTAAATTTGTAAAAATGCAAATGTATGTCGTTTCATCGCAGAAAACCATTTATAGTAACATATTCTTTAAATACCATTACCCTCGGTAGACAGTTTTCTTTTAATGACCTAGATATCCTTATGGAACCTAAACTTATTTATAATAATGACATTTGTTAAATAGTAAATAAAGCAAAAGTTGTCCTTGGCTTTGTTCAGCGTTGGTCTAAGGAATTTAATGACTCTTACACCACTAAACTCCTATATATATTTTAGAAAAAGGCTCTTGTATTTGGAACCCATTTTATGCTATTCACGGGGATCGTATTGAGCCAAAAACAGTTTCTTCTGTTTGCTCTTAGAAGTCTCAATTGGGATCCCGATATAAATCTTCCACACTATCATGAGAAGGTTAAAATTAATTGACCTCCCAACCCTCTTGTCAAGCCGTTCTATGCTCTCAGTTGCTTTTCTTCATAAAATTCTTATTGGGGAGATTGATTCTCCATTCTTACTTCAGTCCATAGTACTAAATGTCCCCATTCGGCCAACTCGCCACTTCGTGCCAATAAAATTGCCTTTTTGTACGACAAATTACGCGCTCAATAATGCACTCCGAGCTCTTTGTTCTATTTACAATAAGTTTTCGCCTTATTTTTCTTATAACTCTTCCTTACACTATGTAAAAAACTCTGTACTAACAAATCATTATTCAATAAATTTGTAAATTTCATTTAGCAACTTCTATTTTCATTATTTTTGTAATTGCGCCCGCTTGGTCCGCCACCCACGCTGTGAGTAGGGGCACAGTCGGTCAACCTGGCGTGCCAAACAAAAATTCCTCCAACGGGTTTGAGTGTCCGCAACTTCCTTCTTCTAGCTGTAGGTTAGTATAGTTACATTTTTATATTGTACTTATTAAGCGACTATTTTATATATGTAGTTCCAAATTTTTAAATAAATAAATAAATGTGCACAATGTCAAAACATGTGCTTGAATGTGCCAAATACGACTTGCAACTATTCAAACGAGGCAAAGTATATTTGATTTGAAAGTGGAAATAATAGTCAAACTACTTGCAGAGCGGTTGCAGGTGATGGACACTGTTTTCTGTTAAAATGACGAAAACAAGCTAATGCCGAATGGGAATAAGACAGACCTTTTTAGCATCGATATTCGCATCGACATCTTCAGCCGTTCATACAGACGACAAAAGTCTGTTTAACATAGAAACCGCCAGCCAGAACTAACGACTAAAAACAAATATCAAAGATATTAATTTAAAAATATTAATGAAGGGTGTTTCTTTAGAGGTGCAGACCTTTGAATTGAATTAAAATACTGATATTAATAATAATTTCATATTGAAGACGTTCATCCGAGGTTACCAGCCCAGAGCAGCCACAAAAGTTTTATAGGCTAGACTATGTCAACCTCATCATACTGCTCATGCAACTCGTGGTTCATAGTAGTCCTCTACTCGATGCCAACTCTAAGGTGACCAAAAGTCGTACGAAAAATTTTTCTCTCGAACATTCCCAAAGACGCTGTATCCGTTGGTAGCAGGGTCCGAGCATCTCCGACATACAGCAGGACCAGGATTATCAGTGCCTTATAGATTTTTATCTTCGTACTTGAAGAGAGGCTCTACTTCTAATTTGCTTGCTGAGCCCAAATTTGCAGAGACTATCAAGCTTGATTCTTCATCTGATCCTACGCTGACGTTGTTGTCGCTTGTAATTTCTGTTCTGAAGTTTTCTACAAGTTGAAATTCTGCATACTCACATACCGTCCAAGACGCGCTGATGGTCTGCGAGAGGACACCAAGTACTTCATCCTGTCCTCGTGCACCGCTAGGCCCATGAGACGTGACCGGTTTTCAATCTCCAAGAACGCCCTGCTAACTCGCCGTTCGTTTGTGCCGATGATGTCAATATCATCAGCATATGGGAGTAGCATCACTTCCTTATGGAAATTCGTGCCCAACCGTTCTACGTATGGACAGTAGCGTAGGGTGTACTCCATCAAATTTTATAATTAAAAATGAATTGTCATTTTTCCATGTAGGTATAACTACAAATACACTTCGGTTTACGCGGCGCGTATCAATTCAGTGTTTCTACTACGTCCGTCACCATGCAACTGATTTATTACCAAATTCTTTCCATTCTATTTTGGTCGTCAGTGGTATCGATCTTAATTTCTAACATGTACATAATTTTACCAAACTTAATATTTTTAGTTAATTGTAAAAAAAGGCATTACAAATTAAAACGTTAAATTTAAACCATATAAATTCTTACACAGTGCTAATGATAGTTTTCAAGCCGTGCTGTGAAAAATATAAAACAATTGTGCATTGAATATAATTAAAAAAATATCTCCTTCGTTAACGCTCAAATCATTGACAGTACCAAAACTAGAACTCTGCAGAGCAACTTGTTGGCACAACTACTTCATGCAGTGCAGTTGCGATATCATGGATCAGAGAAGTGCCTGCAAGATTTAATGTTTTTTTTTTGAACCGAGTTTCTAACATTCAGTAACTCACAAGTAATATGGAATGGCATTACGTTCCGTCATATATGAATCCAGCGGATTTACTGTCTAAAGGTCTTCACCAAGTGATTACAGCAATCACCACTGGCTGAATGGGTCAGCCTTTCTAAAAAGTAATTGAAAAGATTGTCCGAAATCATGCATGCCTGTACATGTATTGCCGGAGATGGGCAAATGTACATTATTAGCTGTACCAAGATATACTAATTGGCTGATAATATAACAACTCATTTAAAACAACGCAACGCATAAAATCTTTCAAGCAGGTCCAAAGCACATCTAGCTGCAATTGGGCTCCAATACTGCCCTATTGGTGGGAGGAAAGCTGTAGCTCGCATCATTAGCAAATGTATTCGATGTTGCCGCAGTAGATCTCGTCTTTTAGGGCACATCATGGCAGACTTGCCAAAAGATCGTATAGCAGTATCGTGGGCATTCATCGTCACTGGAGTCGTTTACTGTGGGCCAATTTACTATAAAGCACATTTTGGTGGTATCTGGGAGGCTTCAGTGAAGATGGTACCATTTTTACAGCTCAGTTCTTCTTGCAGTTCTCAAAAACATCAATAGCCCAACAGTTCCGTTCCACAAAAAAAGTAGCAAATCCAATGTAACTAACTTTAGCGGCTTAGCATTGTGCAATTCATTTTGCAGTTTTTGAAAAAGTGGTCAGAAAACAAATTATTGCTATCATATCCTCAGTAAAGTTTTCTTAAAAGTTGGTCTTAAAAGTTGGTCTGTTTCCACTAACTTGTTGAAACTTGCATCGCTTGTAATCCAAGTTATTATGGAAGGTTTTCAAACAAATACCATTTTGACAGACATTATTAGGGCTTTTGATTGTGTCAATCATCGTCTATTGCTTAAAAATATAAATTAAATTTCGTTCGGCTTTGTTTTAATGGAATGCATAATATTTAGGGACTCGCAGTCAACGAGTTAATTTTTGAAATGCGTTATCTGATAAAATTGATGTTTTATCAGACGTACCCCAAGGTAACCACCTTAGAGCTTTGTTCTTTGACTTATTTATCAATGATCTTTCTGAAGTTATATCATTCTGCCACACATTGACTTATTCAAAATTACGTTTGTCATATGCTGATAATACTGGGCATGATTTAATGCAAGCTTAACTAAATGCACCAAATAATTGGTTCCTGCGTAATAATCTAACACTGAACTATGCAAAGTGTGAAGTAATGACATTTTGCCGAAGAAATCCTTCATTCACGGTGTACGCTGTTTTCAATACTGTTTTGAGCCTGCATTGACTCTAGTATTACACCACGGCTTGGCTTCAGAATCGTTCTTTTTGTTGGCAGTCGAGTTGCAACTGTCGTGGCCTTCTCAAACCACAATAGAGTTGTGACCACTGGCGACACGCAGAGAGTATTTCTCTCCACCGTACCCGCAGGTGATAACCATAATCATAACCAGTGCGTGACGTAGTGTCTGGGCCAGAGCCGCAGACAAGCAAGTGGTCACTGCGAATCAGGCTCAATCAGCCTGTAACGCTACCTAAGACTTAGTTTCAAAGCTAGAACGTTTGAGGGCCATCCTAACGGAAACGGGCACTGCAACATAAAGTGTTGTCTTTTGTACCCTAGCCCGGATATGGTTAAGTTAATTTATCTAGGATCTTCTCCGTTTCTTTAATAAAACGGAGAATGTTCTTAGAAGAGGTATTTCTGATCTCATCAGATGTAATAAAAATTCTGTTCATCTACAATTCTGAGCCTGGCTAAGGCCGGACAATCGCATAGCAGATGTAGTTTGTCATCCTCAAGACAAAGTCTGCACACTGTTTCTAAGGAGAGACCTAGTTTATTTAAGTGATATCTCAGTGGATGATGGCCGGTGAGGTAGCCCAAAAGCAACCTCAGGTCAGATCTATTAAGATGTGTGTTACGTCTATTAAGATTGTGTTTTTGGGTATATTGGACGGGTTAGTAGCTTGACCTGCCGTAGACCAGGATATTGTATCCAGTACCGGGAGGCAGTGCTTTTTAACCGATCTTCTATGAAAGATTTTGACTTAGCACTATATGAGAACACTGCCATGGCCGCCATATAATAGGAATGATGTTAAATAATAATTCCTTCTTTTTGTTATTCTCAAAAAAGGTTGCGAACGTAAGTCCGTTCGCAACCAAAGTCACTTTATTGAAGAATTGTTCGTTCTTACTCACTAATTTACAAAACGTTCTTAGTCTAGAAAAATGTATATTGTTTACATGTGTGAGAGTATGTGTGCATGAGAATGCGCACATACGCAACTTCAAGTGGCTGAGTGCATTAGCTTCAAGTACGGCCAAATGCTTAGCATTGCAGTTTATTACTCTTGCTGCATAAACACGTGTATCGAATTACACATGTAATCTCATCTTGTAGTGAATACAATTATTATTTATATGTTTACGTTTGCTTTTATATTTATTTTTATCTATTACTACAGTGAGCTCTCGTTATATTTGTTTATTACAATATTACAGTGAGCACTCGCTACAGACCAGCTAAGTCCGCAAAAAGGTTCCGGTCCTATGAAGGAACCAGTGCTGGCTAGTTCATCAGCACTTTCGTTACCCTCGATTCCCTTATGGCCAGGTACCCAACGAATAGCGACTTTTCGGACAGTTGTTGGAGGATGTCTTAATTCCAAGTCTGAAGTCTCAGAGCCTCTATTGCTGCTGAGGATTGAATAAAAATGTGCAGCGGAGGTAGACCGATGATCGCCTCCATTGCAGCAGTAGGACATGTTCGCATGGCGCCCGACATGCTCAGGCAGGTAAGCCGTTGCACTTTGTCGCACTGCCTTAATGCACATGTCTGCAGCAGTTTAGGCCACCATACAAGGGCGGCGTAAGTTACTTTAGGTCTCACCATTGAAGTATAGATCCACAGGACCATCTTTGGCGAGAGACCCAAACATGGTCGGCCAAACATGGTTTTGCAAGACCATAAAGCCATTGTTTCCCTCTTGAGGCCATTTTTGAGATGGGTATTCCAATTCAGTATTTTGTCAAGGGTGACTACCAAGAATTTTACCTCATCGGAAAGACTCAAAAGAGAGCTTTGGATGTACACCGGACCCAGATCCAATTTGTACTTCCTTGAGAAGGGTATCAAGACCGCTTTTAGTGGGTTAATCCCGAGACCCTCCTTGGCACACCAGGTGGTCACAGTCCGAAGAGATGAACACATTATGTTCTAGACCGTATCCCCAAATCTCCCTGAGACCAGGTTCGCAAGGCCATCAGCATATCCAATGACGTTATACCCTTGTGAACTGAGCTCGATTAGGAGCTCGTCTATCACTAGGGACCAAGGAAGTAGCGAGAAGACTCCTCCTTGAGTCTTGATCGCCCTAATACCGACAGTCACATTACCAAGAGAAGAAGATATGTCACGTTGATTTAACATGGCATCAACCCAGGCAATGGTGGGGCTATCTATGCCCCTCTCAAGTGCTCGAGTGATTGAGCCATAGCCCGTATTACCAAAAGCACCCTCAACATCACCTAGCGCTATTTCTTTTGAACGAAAGGTTCTTTCGATTATACCGACCAGATTATGAAGTGCGCCTAGCGTTGATTTACCCTTCATATAGGCGAATTGGTGTTCATGAAGGGGATGTGAAATGTTGATTGATTGCCTAATGTGATAATCAATAAGACGTTCAATTGTCTTGAGAAGGAAGGAGATAAGACTGATATGCCTTTAAGATTTGGTCAGTCTCATGGGTCCATTACCCTGCTTTAGTTATATACCTCCATGGCCGAGGTATATAGCCCATGTTGAGACTGGCCATCATAAGAAGTAGTAAAGGGACGATTAAGACATCTAAGCAGTTCTGAAGCAGAGCCGGAAAGATGCCATCTGCCCCTGGGGACTTAAAAGGTTGACCGGACATGATCGCCCATCGAACTTTGTCCTTGTCAAGAATGGTGCCAGATAGGCTGCAATATTTGTTGAAGTATATACCCAGGAAAATGTACTTGAAGCAGGTGTTCAAGTATTGCCTGGCTACTATTGGTATAAAGACCGTTCTCTTTCTTTAAGAGTCCGATGTCATTGTGTCTCTCCTTTATGATAACCTTATGGAGACGGACTGCCTCCGGTAGCGTTTGCAAAATATCACACCACCTTCTCCGGGGTCCACGTTTGGACTGACGTGTAAGCTTGTTATATTCGGTTAAGGATGACCTATATTCATTTCACCTACAAAATCTTTTCGCACAGTTGAAAAGCTTCTTAACCGTTCCTCGCATGGACGCTAACTTATCAGCCCACCATGGAACCTTCTGTTTCATGCGGACTGGACGTGAAGCAGTGCTATCGTGGTACATGCTCACTAAAATCTCGTTCAGCAGGTCCGCGGCCAGCACCAGCTCACAAGTGGAGCTAATGCTGCGCAGGACTCCATCAACTTTTGTTGCCACGAGCTGGTTGTACGATTGCCAGTATCTTTTCTTAGGAAGGTAGACCGTAGAGAAAATATCAGAGGCCTCCGGAATTTGAAAGCGAATATGTTGGTGGTCTGAGAGAGAAACTTCTTTTGAAACTCGCCAATTCCAAACGAAGTTCGTAACCCCTCTACTAGTTAGGGTGAGATCTAGAACCTTTTGTCTAACTGCTGTTATAAATGTAGGTTTACAATCTATATTAGCAAATTTGAGCTGGGATCTCATTAAATAATTTAAGAGGTAGTCACCTCTGTGGTTCGTGTCATGGCTGCTCCAGACGAATTGATGTGCATTAGCATCACAGCCAACAATGATCTTCCTGTTGTGGGTGCGACAGTGCTCCACTAGCCGCTGCACCTCAAGTAGTGGTATGTTTGGTTCATCCCCTGGGAAGTAGGCTGAGGCCAGGACAGTTTCCTGTGGAAATATCCACTAACACAGCTATTAAATCTCTGGAAATAAAGTTTGTTAGTTGAAAGGAATTGATATTTTTATCAATTATAATTGCCGTACGGGGAAGTTCTGCAGAGTGGTCGTAAATTAACTTACCATCTAAATTCGTGCATTTAACTACACACCACCCAACGCTCTTGAATTGGAGCGAGGGTGGTCTCCTTCTCGGCGAAGAGATTGCACACTGAGGCCGTTGCCCCTTTGGAGTGGTGCAGGTTTGCCTGGAGCACCCTTATGGTGCTCACTTGTTGTCTCGGAGGTTTTTACGGACAAGGCTCCCCTTCGTGCCCGCTCGGGACCGTTTTCCCCGAGTCCCTCTAGGTGAGGGAGTCGGATTTGGCGTCGCCTTCCCTTCTGGGACAGATGCCGGTGAGGACGTAGCTGTAGGCTGCTTAGTCAGCCTTTTGGGAGGTCATTCCACCTTCCGTGAAACCTATTTAACAGGAGTGCCTGATGCCGTCGCGATGGCACCATTACTGTCCCCATTGCCGGCAGCTTCCCTACTAGTGGAAAGCTGGGGTTCCGACGTTGACGACTGCACAACCGGTTTCTACGGGTCCGTATTCTGCTCTGCCGGCTCGGATGGGCTCATTGGCCAAGATTATTTCTTTTGATGATCAGCTTAATTAGGCTGAACCTATAAGCAATAATAAATTTTAAGGTATTTAGGGAAGCATATGCCTCATTATCCACTGATAAAAGCAGATGCAGTTGCGGGCCCTATACACTACGCTGTACCACACACCACAGCGCGGTTGAAATTCTGTTCTGAGCCCCAATAGTCGCCAGAACATTCTCATTTGTGAGAAGTGCACTATGGGGCAAATAGCCACGAACCAAATGTGTCTGTGGAAACTCATTTTCCTGCAATAGTTTTAAGTTAAAGTTCATCTTTGCCCTAATATGGCTGAGGTTACCTTTAACCCATGTTGCCGTCCCGTTGTTCGAACAGACGAGAAGAAGACAGCTCGTACGAGTCTGATTCGATTGTGACATCGATAATTGACTCTTCAAGTAGTGCCATATGCTCTACTGTAAGAGGACAATTTTTAATGTCAGCCGAAAAGAAACCCAGCTTAACGCTACTCGCTACACGGCTATATGGAGCTTTCGCTGACCCTTTGGTCGACCTGGACTTTTTTGTGGGGTGAATTCCAGGGGAATTCTCCTCCGAACGGACTCTCTTTAGAGTCCGTCTATCTGTAGCTTTGGCATACTCGATGGCTTCTTCCTAGCCTGCTCTTGTTTAGAGCGACGCCTGTCTTTAGAGGAGAAAATAGTGAAACCTGGACCAGAGCCAGGTTTACTGGTGTGCTGGGGTGCACCGTCGTCTGGATTGACGATTTGGGGTACGGCCACAATCGTCCTGTCTGAATCGGAATCAGAGGACAGAATTTCCTCTAATACCTCTCCACTGATACTAGTTAGGGCCGTCCCCGAAGGCAACATGACTGAGTCCACATTGACCTCAGTCACCATGCAGTTTAACGCGACCGTGCAGGTCTGCCCGTTTGTAGATGCATTAAGAGCTACAACAGGCTCGTTTGAATTGGTTGTTTCCATATGAAGTCCCACGAGTAGACGGGAAAGGAGGTCACCTGTGCCAGAGCCCGGATGCCACAGGAAGTCAAAATAAAACTGGAGGGCGACAGGTATCCAGAGTTCGCATATTATCTGTTAGATTAACCTCTAACCATTCATCCCTCGACATATGCTGTTTGGGGATTTGTTTCCTTGGAGTTGAATAAACACAGCTACATTGTGAGAACCACACCAGTGGAAGCTCACACTGTAGGATTTTTTCCAACCTTGAAGGAAATTTACTTTCCCTCGCCCGACTATGTCAGCCAAACCATCAGCAGAGACATGACCGTACTGATAACTTGTTTCCAAGGGCCACCAGTCTGGAGGTTACACTTTCCAAATTATTCAACAGTTACGACACGTGCACCAAAATTTTGCTACATTTTTGATTCCCCTTTGGACCGACCCTCAAACTAAGTAACTAAATAACTTTACACACTTTAATTTTAATCGCTCCTTATTCTTTACTGTTTTTATATCATGACACGGAATGACACGGTGAGAGCATATGTGCATCACATATGCTCTCACCGTGTCATTCCGGATACGATTAACTGTCCATGTTCTTGCTAGCCTTTTTCTTCTCTTTTATTTGCTAGATTAAGGTGTTGCCAGAAAATAGTTCGTTATTCGATGTTGGCAGCTATTTCGTATTTTAACGATTATCTAACTAATGGCAGTTGCAAATTGTTTTAACTTAAATTATAAATTATGTCTACATACAATACATTCTCTTATATCTCATTATTATCTTACTGTACATACAATACATTCTCTTATATCTCATTATTATCTTACAATACGGCCATCGTAACATCTTCCCGATTTCTTAATCATCTCTATTTGATTTTAAACTATCAACATCGCTTTCCGATTGAATATCTTGTTCTGATCTTTGATCTCTAGTGTCTAGCCATGGTTGCATATGCGCTGCTTCCCATATTCTTTTGTATGGTATCTGTGAAAGTTGAAAACCTTCTACATCAGTAACTATGTATCTGTCATTTGGTAAAACTTTTTATACTTTGAATTCAATAATTTCTAAAAATAGTAAATAAGAAAATTGAATTGTAGTTAAAAGTCCAAAACTGTAGCCAGACTACAGAAAGTTAGATTTAACCGATACCTGCGAGTATCGCTAGTTAAGGTCTTCTCGTTCTATAAATTTCACCATTGTTAAAAAAATAACGATTGATCGGCCACTTTAAGCGGCCATTGCAAACTATCAGCCCTTTAAACTTGCCACCAAACTCAGCGAGCAAATTTTCGTAATTTTTTCTCGATTTCTATTAAAACGTACACACTTGCACTAGTGCAAAGCGCACAAAAAATAGCAAAAAACAAGGTAAAAAAAAAATTAAAAAATAGTTGCAAGTGCTCAAACATACAACCAACATAATAATTGCTCTCTCAAAACAAAAATAAAAGTCGGAAAAAAAAACAGTGAAACACATAAAGCCTAATTAACTAACACAACCCTCCCCGGTTTAAATAGTGAGTGCAAAAAAAAAAAAAAAAACGAAAGAGAAAAACTGAGAAAAAAGTTGTGCTGTGGAAAAAAAAATTTACATAAAGTTCAAATACGAAATTTTTTTAATTTTAACTCACGCTGTTTTATTTGAGCGCCCAATTATTTTTCTTTTGGTTGCTGACATACGATGATCTCTCGCACACACGTACAAAACAGGCAAAAACGTGAGAACAAAAAAAAGTAAATCAATTGCTCTAAAAAAATATAAAAAAGCAAAATTGTTATAAATTCAAATACGGTGATATACAAAGAGGAAAAAAAATAGTTAAAAGTGCAACGTCGGCAGACAAACCTCATCTGCCTTCTTAACATATGCACATATACAAAGCCTACAAGACAAGTACAGTGTTCGGTTGTACACGCGTACGATAGAGAAAAAAAACCGACAGTAGCAGTCAACTTCTCAACATTGAAAAAAAAAAAAATCAGACGGTATAGTCTATATAAAAGGTCAGTTCGTTCTCAAATACTTTTCCCACAGCAACGGCCATCTTTTTTGGCGCACTCATACATGTCACACATCAATATATACATGTACACTACACATACAAGTTGACTCAGCATATCTCTACACATATACATACATATATGCGAAAAATACGGTACATTCCGTAACGGATAAACAAGTGCAAAAACATTTTCCGGCTCATATTTTTTCTAGCACATTATATATTTATATACATATACCACGCTTAAAATACAGCTTGTAAGAACAATTGCGGTGTTTAAATCCCATATCGTCCCTGGTGCTACGTTTTCTCTCTGTAACATAAGCAGCGTTTAAAATTTTACAATCAAGCTGCAATTATTTACCAAATAAATAATTGTGGTGCGATTTTATAAAATATATAACAAACTCGTAATAAGCATATCACTTATCTATCTTGATCTATAAAATATACGTATTCATTATCCGTTGTTTCACTGTAAATATAAGTCATTTTTCTCTCGATTGACATAAGTTTTGTACACCAAATAAAATTTGTTTGAGTTTTTTCTCGCTTGATATAAATTTTGCACTACAAATATTTCACTCACAAATTTGTTTCTCTCGCATAAAGTACAAATAAATTGTTCGTATCTCGCAATTCGAACACGCTACCAGCTCGCTGAAGACTGCGTCGCACAATTCTCAACAGCGTCTCAGATCTTAAAACAAGAATACTATGTGGATGATACATTCTCTCTGGAGGATATGAGCTCGATGACGCTCAAAATGCTCAAGCTCAGCTAATCTCAGCACTCAAATCTGCAGGTCTTCCATTAAAAAAGATTACAGCAAACCTGATAGAATATCTCCCGGATGATGTTCTTCTCGACGCAGAGTTTCTTAAAATTGAAGACAAGAGCTCTAAGAAGACATTAGATATTCGATGGAATGCAATGTCTGACTTTTTTTCATATATCGTCAAAGCCGGCAAACAACTCCACAGCCACCAAACGACAAATTTTATCGACGGTGGCCCTTTATGATCCTGCTGGATGGTTCGCTCCGATCATAATACTTGCTAAGACCCTTATACAGCAATTATGGTTGGAAGGTACAGCATGGGACGAATGCGTAAAACCCTTATTTCTCTTAAAATGGAACGCATTCCTAAAACATATAAAGTCCATTGAAGACAGCTGCATGGATTATGTGATGCTTCTGAAAAAGCATACTGCGCTGTGGTGTTCTTACGATGCACAAACCCCAATGACTGAAGTCGCCCCCTTCAAACTATTATTCGAGCTCTGTTCAGCAGTTTTACTTTCGAAGCTGGTTGCCGTGTTATGACCCATATTAAACCATTCAACCACTCGATTCATTTATGGTCGGACTCCTCAATCGTGCTTGCTTTGTTAGAAAAACCTCCTTATTCATGGAAGACATTTGTGGCCAACCGTTTAACTCGAATTACAAATAACGTAGGCAACACTGCTTGGCAGCAGTACAACCGCGTGTTCCGCCGACTCGGAACACGCGGTTGTACTCCTCAAGATCTCAAGGAAAACTCTCTCTAGTGGAAGGGACTCAGCTTGTTATCTCTGCCAATGACCGAATGGCCTTTGAACCAGCATTCCCCGGTGACAGTTCCTGAAGCACTCAAAGTAGAAGTTTTGGTAGCCGTCTCTCCTAACGAGGTTTTCTTCATATTCGAAAGCGCTTTGGTGCATTGCGTACGTCCTACTATTTATAACTATTTGCCATCCAAATCCAATGAATCCAATTCAAACTCGGATGAGCTACTACGCGAAGAAGTGATGAACGCAAAAAAGAAGCTCATACGCTTTTCTCAGAAAATGTATTACCCAGTCCAAATCCAAGCTCTGAAAGAGTCACAGACAATTTCGAACAAGAGCACAATCCTGACGCTCAACCATTTTCTTGACAGTGAAGGAGTGTCAAGAGCTAATGGGCGTTCAGCTAATTCTACTCTGGAATATAGCTCCTGATACCCTACTATTATCCACCCCAATAGTCGCCTCCGTTTTCTCCTGCTTGAATTTATCCACTAAATCCTACTCCACACAGAACACCAACTTATGCTGCGAATGGTACGACAAGAGTTTATATCCTAAAACTCAAAAACAAAATAAAGCACTGCACTGCAAAATTGCAAGCTCCCCACATGGGCGGTCTATGGGAAGCAGCTGTGAAAAGCTTCAAAATTCGCTTGAAGAAAGTAGCAGGCTGTCATAAATTCCCATTTGAAGAATTTTCCACGCTCTTAGTGCGGATCGAAGCAGTACTCAACGCTCGACCACTATCGCTTATGAGTGAAAACTCTGCTGATTTACTACCCCTTATCCCAGCCCACTTGCTACGAAGTTTGCCAATGGTCATGATAGCAGAACCCGCCCTGCAGGACATCTCCCTCGTGAATCGATTGGACAAGCTGAAAGCTCTACACCATCAATTCGCCCGACGATGGAAAGACGAGTATCTTCACGAGTTGCACAAGCGATATAAATGGAAACACCCGCAACGCAACATCGAGAAGGACGTACTAGTGGTGGTGAAGGATGAGCTGCTACCTCCAACGGAGTGGCGCCTAGGACGTATCCTCCGAACAATCCCTGGACTCGATGGAATATTTCGCGTTGCAGAAGTGACAACACAGAGTGGTGTCATAACTCGACCGATCGTTAAACTCTGTGTGCTTCCTATGCACTAAACACGAAACACCCTTATTTTCTCGCCTCACATTCCATATCTCATTGCACGCACAATAATAATAACTCATAATAAAACACAAAATTTCTCAAGTAACTGCTTATACTAACTCAAACTCAAAAGCACACTAACTTAAACTATCTCCATTGTGGTCGAGCGTTTACTAATGCGCGCACCACCGCGAACAAAGAAACCAACGTTCGCAAATCCCGGGCATGCGACAGGCAGCCACGGCAACCCCGCAACAGAAGTTCAAGCATGGACCCCGCCGAACAAGTGGATAACGCGATTCGGGCACTCAGCTTGCTCTTGCTTTCTCTGATATTCAATCCTAACACACCATCACCTCCTAGACCTAGGTATAGTCGCTGAATTGCCTACAGGGCCGGATCAAGATGTCAAGCATACCGTGTCGATGGGGGCCCTGTATAAAAATAGCTCAGTCGATAAAGGTACCTCTCCGATACCTGGTCGCCTCGGAGAGTAACTGTGGCCTTATCTATGTATGCGGATCTCTGCACAGATGGACATTTCTTCTCCGCAATTCGTGGTTCAGATATGAACCAAAGCAACAAAAATATTAAATTACCGCGGGACTGCACCGCGACACAAGCTGCAATGCAGCTTGAAGAGCAGCGGTTGGATGAGGGTCGCTCAACATCGGGACATGAACGTACACGTGCGCCGGCTGCTACTACAGTCTGGCCGAGTCAAGTATGACCAGGTACACAGCAGTGTCACTATGGTGAAAGGACAGCAGTGACAAACCGACCGGGAGCGGAAGGAGCAACGGCAATGACAACCTTTGCCGTGCGCTCCCAAGCTTGAGGTAAAAGTAATGGTGCAGTCACCAAAGCGTCACAGCATAGTAGAAAAGCTACGCTAGATAGGAAGCCGCAACTACCACCACCAGGACAGCCAGGAGGTTTGGATGGATTGGCAAGCGAGCGAACAAGACGCTCACCCCTCCCGACAACGCGGCAGGAAAACGTAGCAGGACGGATGCTACAACTAGAGGGTGACGACTTACCGTCGACCTCAGCGACGGCAGCGTTGGCAGCCAAGAAAAGAAGCTCCGGCAGGAGACAGACCGTCATGGCGGCCAGCCATCGGCAGCAAGCTACGCCAGGGGGAGTAGACCCAATCATAGTGAATTGGATACACTCACTATTGAGGACAAGAACAGAAGAGACTAGAGTGAATGGTACCAGTATTAGGGTACAAACAGTTAAGGGTTGCCCACAGGGGGGTTTACTTTCTCCCCTTCTGTGGAGCATATCTATGTAACCTATCTGAAAATGGAATACGATGCCAAGGAAATGCAGATGACATCGTTATAATAGCAAGTGGGAAATTTGGAGAGACACTCTGTGACATAATCAACAGAGGACTCAAAATCTCACACTATTGGTGCGGTGTGGTGGGACTTAACATCAACCCTGCCAAAACGACCATTGTGCCATTTACTAGGAAACATAAACTCCCTAGTTTAAAACAGATTAGGCTCTCTGGGGTTTTAGTAGAATTTAGCAATACACACATAGAAGAAGCCATAAGAAAATGCACAAAGGCAATACTTGTGTGCAGGAAGCTGGCCCGTAAATCTTGGAGCTGCAACCCAGAGTATATGCTGTGGCTCTATAACATGGTAGTGAAACCAATGCTAGTGGATGGCATAGACGCGTGGAGAGAGCAAGCGAGCCAAGTTACAGCCACAAAATCGCTCAACTCCCTACAAAGACTAGCGTGTGTTTGCATCACAGGGACAATGCTCACGTGCCCAACAGTGGCGTTGGAAGCTATCCTGGATTTGACACCACTTCATTTGGAAATCGAACATAGAATAAAAGAAACGCTCTTAAGACTATCAGTCGATGGAGACAAAGATACCTCGGAAATCCGTCAGAAACGTCTCCATACATGGACGAAGGGTGCATCCTTAATGTCCATGCCCAGAGACGAAATGACACAGAGGTATATATTTGATAGGAGATTTAACATCAAATAGTCCGACAAAAAATCCGGGACGTCAGACAGCTCATACGTACTTAAGCCACACACCATCAAGTGGTATACGGATGGATCCCTGACAGAAGATGGAACCGGCCTAGGAGTTGTAGGCCCAAGAACTTACTATTGGGAGTAATGGGAAAACACACCAGTATCTAACAAGCAGAAATGTGTGCGATTATCAGATGTGTGCAATTTAACCTAAATAGAGGCTGTCATAACTGTGATATTGCTATCCAAGCAGATAGCTAGGCTGCGTTGAAGGCACTTAACTCCAACGTAGCTAGGACAAAGCTAGTTCTAGAAGTATATGGACTATTGGAAAAACTAGGCGAACACAAGAGGATCTCTGCTGTGGGTGCCTGGGCATAACAATACTCCGGGTAATGATCAAGCGGACAAGTCGCTAGAAAAGGAGCGGCAAAGCTATTGATAGGACCTGAGCCGTATTGCGGCATCGGGAGACACTATATCGGAATTAATCCGCAAGGAGAACGATATAGGAAAATAACAACACTAGGCTACAATCCAAGGACTAAGACAAGCAAAATTGCTTCTACAACCGAATAGATCGAAAACTTTGCTTCAGTTAGGTAGGAACCAACTAAGAATATTAACAGGACTGCTTTCATTCAACAAAGGTCTTTCATTCAACAAAAGGCTTAGGTCATATAACTCAGTAGGACAAACAATAGACCTTTTAGGTCGCAGTCTTAACATATACATTACTTGCTCATACATTCCTCCTTCTTCGGAAATGAGGATCTACTCTAAACATGCCGCTGCGATCTAATACATCGCTACTCTTTTACATGAAAAAGATCATCTTATTATTTTAGGTGATCTGTTGTAACTAGTTTCGGGAAATAGATTCTCTTTGTTTTTGAAATGTTGTAGTGTAGCTTGTGTGCGTAGAATGTTGTTCGGAATTCCATCAATTAGATATTCGATCAGTTCGACGTCACTGATATATAACAGGCTTGACAGTATTAGTTTTTCGTAAAAATATTCTTGGAAAGTTTCGCCTTTCTTGCGTCGACTTAGTTCGAACTCGCGTTTAAGTACAACTTTGCTTTGGCGATTTTCAAACACGGCAACCATTTCAAGTGGTAGTTATGTAATTAGCATTGACATTAGATCTGCGTGGTTTAACATCCATTTCGACGCTTTGCCATTTACGAGGCTAGCAATCAGTGCTCTCATATTATTATCATCTATGTTGCAAGTCGTCTGCACTGAAAGCACTTTAATAAAACAAAGTTGAAATTGCTACTAGGGTCGAATTCCATTATTAGGTCTTTTAGCTGAGATTTTCTCACTGTCGTTAATATTTTTTTGGCTGTCACACAATTTCAATATTTCATTTTCTTTAGCCGCTAAACGTATTTCACTATTCAGCAATTTAATTTCTCTTTGTAGTAATTCAAATTTAACTGCATAAAAATCACTTGTTTTTGTTTTTTCTCTTATTCATTTGTTGTACACAGATTTTTAATAAATTCTTTCTTACCGTCGCCAGAGGTCTGCTCGTCGCCAACTGCTATACTTTCCGTTATTAAGCATATGTTGCTGTACTCCTTCCTCTCATTGCTTCCATTCATTTTGCATTCGTTGTTCTTCATCATTTGACTGTCGTTTGATCGAATTTTGTCCATCAAATTTTTGTCGCTAACAAGTTCTTCTTTTCTCCTCTCTGCCCTTTTGATGTCAGCCGTTATCTCATCGTCGTATTCGTTGCCGCTCACTGTCGTTTTTTCACCGTCGATTGTTTCTTGTACTTCGAAGCCGCCTGCCAAATTTTGGTCACTCTTTGCATATTCGTTATATCCACCTTCCGTCCCTCCGCTACTACCACCTTTCGACACACCGCTAACTGGTACTATGTTGTTTACTGTTAACTGTTTGGCGTAACGTTGTCAGAATGCATTTGTGGTTGTAAATATTTCACAATATCGTCGTTTTTTATTCTCATCAATCACAAAATTAACTTGCTAAATAACTTTACACACTCACACTTACACACTGAATCGCTAAATAACTTTATACACTTTAATTTTAATCGCTCTTTATTCTTTACTATTTTTATATCATTGATGCACATATGCTCTCACCGTGGCATTCCGAATACGACTAACTGTCCTTGTTCTTGCTAGCCTTTTTCATCTCTTTTATTTGCTAGATCAAAGTGTTGCCAGAAAATAGTTCGTTATTCGATGTTGCCAGCTATTTCGTATTTTAACGATTATCTATCTAATGGCAGTTACAAATTGTTTTAAATTAACAATTTTAACGTGTACATACAATATATTCTCTTATCTCTCATAAAATCATTAAATATTGCTTTTTAAGTTATATAAAAGCGGGATTCCCTCAAATTTTACTCAATGGATAAAATCTTTTTTTTTTTTTTTGCGCGGAAACAGTGTGTAATTTTTAGACTTCTAAAATGATCAACTTTTCATCTGGTGTTCTACAAGGTAGTCATTTGGGCCCAGCATTATTTTTGCTGTTTCTGAACATCCTTCCATCTCTCATTTTCAATGCGAAAATATTAATGTACAAGCTCAATCCTCATTGCTACAAGATGCTTTGGATCGCATGGTTGTGTGGTGCAACACTAATAAACTTTATTTAAGGGATAAAAAGTGTAAATTTATGCCTTTTCATAGACGTAAACCAATTCAATCGTCTAATTTTATTTGTGGCTCTTGAAAAAGTCGAAACGTTCTACGATCTTGGAATATTAATAGATCCTGTTCACTGCTTTAGTACGCCCCATCCTTGAGTATGATTGTATAGTGTGTTCTATAAAAATTGAATCAGTGCAGAAACAGTTCCTAATTTTCGCTTTACGAAGCTTAAATAGGGATCCCTCTTATCAACTTCCCTCGTATTCGAGTCGTCTTAAGCTACTTGGTTCGTTAAAAAGCCGCCGCTCAATGTTAAGTGTAATGTTTTTGCATAAAGTTATATCCGGTGAAACTAACTCTGCCTACATTTTAAATAATATTTTATTTAATATTCCTCAGAGACCAAACATGCATTTTGTGCCTCTCAAAGTAAATATTTGTATTTCTAACTTTGCACTGTTTAATCCTTTTAACATTTTATCAGTTCTCAATGTTTGACTTTTTAATTTGTACAATATTTTATTTTTAACATTAATTTTATATTTTATTGTACCATTTTGTGTTTTTTATTTCCATAAAAGTTAAAGCACAGCTACGTAAGTCTGTAGCTGTAGAACAGGACTAGTCCTGGTGTCGATGGGTCACTTGTTGGTAGCATGCTACCCAACGACGGTTCTTATTATTATTATTAACATCCTTTCATTGCTCACATAGATTATAAATCGAATAAAGCTATAGAGATGTTAAAATTTATAAAACGTTGGTCAAAAGAGTAGGATGATCCTTACATTATCGAACTATTCTTTACTTCTTTGGTACGCCTTATTTTTGACTTTGCATAATTTGCTTGAAGTCAACAATATGCATGAACATTCATCAGACACATGTAGAATCAGTACAAGAAAAATTTCTTCCATTTGCTTTGCGTAACTTAGTCTAGAACCCTAATGTTAACTTACGTCTTAAGAATAATAATAGAAACGCTACCTCGAGTATCTCTCATGGATTTTCATCACACCAAATGCGAAAATATTGTTAACTGCTTACAACTTCGGTTGGCGATTGTGCCGACAATTATAATGAGAACTGAATCAGCGTAACAGTTCTGTTAACAGCACAGTCATTATCATTGTTCTTAATATCACTTCATTAATTAGCAATAAAACAGATATGAAGCTTAATTTTAACTGAGTGACTTATATAGAATTTTATAATGATGTAAATGGTACTTAGAGAGCTTCATCTCATTAATTTATATGTAACTTAATTCGACTAAACATCGGCCGCGTTGAAGGCCTGCAAGGCTTCAAACTATTGGTAGTAGTGCCAACCGATATATTGTGCGCCTATACACGCCGTTCTTTGTTTTCACGTCCACTACTCGAATCTTGCCCTGGTCCCCTTTGATAACTGCAATTATTCTGCCTAGTGGTCACTGCTTAGGAGGTAGATTGTCGTCGTGAATGAGGACCCCTGCTCCAATTTCTACGTTGTTCTGCTCCGTAGACCACTTGTGCCTCTATTGCAAATCGCAAATCGAACAAACCTTCCAAAACCGCAGTTTGATGGCGGATATTATTCGCCATCTGTTCAAATATTGCAACTTGTCGTCGTCTTTTAGCTGCAAACACTCTGGCGGCAGTGAGTGAGTGCTTCGCCATCGTTTGGATCTCTGCTGTGTGGCCCGATGGGCCTCGAATTGAGGATTGCCTCTATTTCCACCAGCACTGTTTGAAGCTTCTCTGCATTGAGCAGCGCACTGCCGACGGCTCGAACCATTAACGTTTTGGCTGACTTCACGGCAGCTTCCCTCAGTCCGCCAACATGCGGAGCTCTGGGAGGAATGAATTTGAAATCCACACCTTGCCTGGTAACAAATGAAACGATTTCTTCCTTGTGCGCATCAAATTCCTTCTTTAACCTACGAAGTGGGTTGTATTGTCGCTGTAGACTCTTGTTGGCAATCCGCGACGTCCAATAAATCTTTTAAAACACGGTAAGAAAGAATCTGTTGTTAGGTCTGATACTAACTCAATATGAGCCTTTGACGTGAAACATACGAAAACGGCGATATACATTTTCACCGGTGGTCGTCCTCTAATACGTAAGGAGACCTACACCGGGCCACAAAAATCAACTCCGCATGTAGAGAATGGACGCAAAATCAGCGGGTAAATTGCCCATAATCTGAGTGGACAATATCGGTTTGTACCGGAAACAATGTACACAACTTCGAACTGCAAGCTTCTCGGGCATTAAGCAGCCATATCTTTTGGCGCAGGAGAGCAACCAATGCCTTTGTTCCGGCAATTATTAAAGTGCAAATGTCGAATATAAAGTTTAGTAAAGTGTACAATCTTTGACATGGACAAAGGAAATTTTGCATTATGAGGTATAGGCGCGTTTAACAAACGGCCACCTACTCGAAGTAATGCAAACGAAAGATTATTCTCTTGAAACTCGTGCATAAAGGGATTCAGTCTTTGAATACACGGAGGCAAAAGTAACGATTTTTTAAGATTTTTGATTTTATCATAAAATTCATGATGTTGAATAAGTTGGAATAAGTTGGATCAACTTAAGAAATGATTGTTCGAGTTCTTTGACTGTCGGATGAAGTGGAAAATGTTGTCTATTTTTCTTTCTTAAGCTCGCAAATCTCAATATATAAGAGAACACTCGCACCAACTTCATATATGATGAATATTTATATATTGTGTCAAGAAGTGTCTCGACAGCCATGAAAGATGTGACAGACTTTTTGGTTTCAATATTCTTTTGTTCGTTGGTTAACTCAAAATGGCGATTCTGGCCAATGAGATAGGTGTGTCTCCAAACGACTTTTGAGGTAAACTCTTGAATTTCTGACACCATAATCGCTACAAATGTGTTTAGAGTAGACGGATGAGTTTTAATCCAGTGTAACGTAACTTCTAAATCTGTCCAAAAAGTAGTTTCCTCGATTGCACTATTTGGCAAAGGATTTACTTTTTCCCATAACTTTGCCAACATGTGTGCTGCACAAAGCTACAATCTGGGCAACGACTTTGTTTTAAGTGGAGCCACTTTCGACTTAGCAGTCAGTAATCGACACGGTATATCGTCACCACTAAAGCATCTTATATAAATGCAGCACCCGTATGCAAGAACAGAGACATCTGCGAATCCATACACATTACATCTCATCGTGTTCGAAGTTCCCACGTGCCGAGGAATTGAAATTGTTCAAGTTGGCCCAAATTCATTTTGAATATTTGCCAGATTGCTATCAGTCTCTGGGGTATAGATTAATCCCAATCGAGTTTCAGAAACCACAGCTCTTGAAGTAGAATTTTTACTCGAGATATGATAGGGCACAACAATCCCAGTGGGTCGAAAAAGCGCGCCGAGAGTGACAAGATGCTGCGTTTTATAGCAATTCTGCAATTCTTGATAATCGTCTTCGAGGCGAAACTTTAAACTGTCACATTTAGGAATCCAGAACATTCCCAAAGTTTTAGTGCAATCGATATCAGTGACATCGACTAATCTCTCTGTGTGATCAGAATTATAAGAGGAATGATTTGAGAACCACTTAGCTAGTTTCATACCAGCCGAATTAATAATGTATTCAACTTGGTTTCGAAGAACCGCAAGGTCTTTTATATTATCAGCGCCAGACAGAAGATCATATACGTAAAAGTAATTTCTAATTACTTTAGACCCAATGGGATGGCTTTTTATATGTTGGTCACTTAGATATTGTAGACATCGAATCGCTAAGAATGGAGCCGGCGATGTGCCATAAGTGACAGTGTTTCAACAATAAGTTTGAAGCGGATAAGTTGGGGTTTCTCTCCAAAGAATCAATTGAAATTTTCGCTGTGTCTCATCAAGGAGAACTTGACGATACATCTTTGTGATGTCTGCTGTAATAGCGAATTTATTCAAGCGAAATCGAAGCAATGTTGCATATAATTCTTGTGTGAAGATGGCTTACTGGATGCATCGGAAACTACACGAAGTTTTTTTGACGAACTCTGTGGCCTTAATACGCATTGATGTGGTATGGAAAAATGCGGCTCATTAGGAATCTCGTTGCTGACTGGTAATATGTGCCCTAGCAAAAGATATTCCTTCATAAATTCCATATACATAATGCGAAGCTCAGTATTTTTTAATAATTTCCTTTCTAAGGACAAGAAACGTCTTCTTGCTGTGTCGAACGATAGGCCAAGCGAGTTAGGGTTCGATTTAAAAGGCAATGAAACTCTGAATCAACCAGATGGTAATTGAACTACATTATCAACGAAATTCCTCTCACAGATTTTTTTGTTCTGTGGTGTATTTGAGATCATTTCGCAGCTTTTCTAACTCCCAAAACTTTTGTAATATTTTATCTATGGGAAGTGAATTGTCTGAAATACTCAGGTGAGAGTTTTTTACTAGGTTCCAGATATAATCCAACCTAGCACTGTTTATAGTGCTTGTATTTTCCAGATATAATCCAACCTAGCACAGTTTTTTATAGCTTCGGCAGACAAGGGTCGTTTTTGATTTGCCCAACACAAATCAAATCAAAGAACGCCTCTGCGCCTATATCTATTTTCGCGGCTTAAAAAAATACGGATCAGCTAATTGAAAATTTTCAGGAATATTCCAATCCTTTGATGGTACTGTATGATCTGCTGATAAGTAGAAATCGATTTTAACAGCCAAAAATCAGCCGAAAACTCGTTAGATTTACCAATTCCAAATAGGTTTACACTTGAAACACTAAACCAAAAACTAACTCTGTATTATATAGTCCTCCAAGGCATCAGATAAAATGGAGCCAATACATTGAACTATTAAACATTATTATTATTATGGGAGAAGAATATAAAACCAAGCACACGGATTGGGGTTCTCGGCTCACAACCACCAAAGGCCGCAAATTATGGTACTCTATCCATACAACGGGATGCAGTTATATATCTAGTGGAAACCTAACATACTGGCCAACTGATCGATGACTTAATCGATTTCTACATAGTTAGAGGTATTTCACACCACCACACAAATAGAAGATGGACCTTAGTTAAATTCAGACCATTCACCTGTATATTTCACGCTATCGGAAACACCAATATTGAATCAGTGCCCTCCCCACCTAATAAAAAGTTCAACGAATTGGGATCTCTTCCGAAAAATTGTTGATGACAACATCGATATTGCAACCAACTTAACAATGGCTATACATATTGATAATGAACTCCTTTCACTCAACTTTTGCAAAAGGGTGCTTGGAACATTATATGTTACGGCAATAAATCTAAACAAGGACAAGAAACGTCTTCTTGCTGTGTCGAACGATAGGCCAAGCGAGTTAGGGTTCGATTTAATAGGCAATGAAAGTCTGAATCGACCAGATGGTAATTGAACTACATTATCAACGAAATTCCTCTCACAGATTTTTTGTTCTGTGTTGTATTTAGATTTGAGATCATTTCGCAGCTCTTCTTACTCCCAAAACTTTTGTAATAGTTTATCTATGGGAAATGAATTGTCTGAAATACTCAGGTGAGAGTTTTTTACTAGGTTCCAGATATAATCCAACCTAGCACTGTTTCTAGTGCTTGTATTTTCCAGATATAATCCAACCTAGCACTGTTTTTTGTAGCTTCGGAAGACAAGAGTCGTTTTTGATTTGCCCAACACAAAGCAAATCAAAGAACGCCTCTGCGGCAAGTAGCATATCTATTTTCGCGGCTTAAAAAAGTACGGATCAGCTAATTGTAAATTTTCAGGAATATTCCAATCTTCTGATGGTACTGTATGATCTGGCTGATAAGTAGAAATCGATTTTAACACCCAAAAATCAGCCGAAAACTCGTAAGCATTAATACGAGACCTCACTGCAGCATGCAATTTTTGCTGAACAGTGGAGTTAGATATACCAATTCCAAATAGGTTTAATTGCATTTTTTCTCTTTTCAAATTTAGTTTTCGAGAAAGCTCTTCGGTTATAAAATTAACCTGAGACCCAGAATCTAGTAACGCTTTTGCGAGTTGATACGTCTCAGATTTGCCATTAATTTTAACAATAGCTGTGGCTAAAATCACTAGTCAGCACTAGTAGCAGAATAATTTACGTAGGCATTTGATGTACCTGGCAGCTCCGAACTTTGAGATGAAGGTTGATTATATAATGATTGATTTGACTTAGTTGGTCCAGGCAGTGAGTTAGACGACGTGTACTTATGTAAAAAACTATGATGAGGCTTGTTACATACTCTACAATGAGACGATTTGCAATGAGAAACTGTAGATCCTTTTTTAAGACAGTTAATGCAAAGTGGAACACTTTTTGCAAAATCAAAACGGTTAGAAACTGGCATGGCAGAATACGAATTACATGCCGAAATATAATAATCACAAGTCTTGCAGAATAAGCATTTCACATCCAAACTACGCTCGTTATTTTGGTTAGTTTTGACACAAGAAAATGAAGATTTATGCTCTTTTTTGTTTGAATCATTTTTCTATTTGTTGAATCGTTTTTCGATAATTTGCCCTCGGGAAGTAGAAGCTTCATCTGCTGATACATGTTGGTATCTTTTATTTAGAATAGCTTCGCATTCAGACCATTGCGGCAGTTTGTCGTAATCCAACTGTGCTTCCCATTTTGAACGAGTAATTTTATCTACTTTGATTATGACTAAATGAAGGAGCATTCCGTTTGTTATTCTTTTGTCATCGCCAAGTGACTGTAATGAATCATATATGGATAAAAGGGTATCTATTATTGAACGCAGGGACAAAGCGGATGGATTTGACATACTTGGCAGGTCAAAAGTTTGGACACATTTTTATAATAAACTCTTTTCAGGCTTTGTAGCTCTTTTGGATAATTAGTGTCTGATATTTGGAACGCTTTGACAGTTCCAAGAGCTTCGTCTAAAAGACAGGAGATCAAGTGGTTAAATTTCTCAATGTTTGTAAGCGTTGGGTCACTGTCAACTAAGCTCTCGAACAAGCTCATAAAATTTTTATATTCTGCATATTTTCCCACAAATTTGGGTAGACGCATATTGGGGGGTCTAGAATGAGTTGACTGGAATGACATTGAGGTATCTTGTATACTAGCTCGACGAGTTTTATTTAATATGGATATTAATTGTGCACGAGTTGAAATACAAACATTTTCTAGCTCCGTTCTCAGTCCTGGATTAGGATTTATTATGTGTATGTGTCTTTGAATAGCCAATGCCTGGTCGATATACCCATTCACTGTATCCAAACGGCACTCTAACTTAATAGGATTACACGAAATAGTTTTCTCATGTAAAGCAGTTTTTATGCTCACAATATCATCGAGGATACAAGTCCTTTGCCTTAAAAGGTCATCAAGACTTTTAGAAGGAGATGATTGCCGTTTTGAAATTTTTTTTTTTTAAAGTATGACGTAACTAATAATTTTCGACTTATGTATATGTAGGTATATTTGTATGAATATTTGTATGAATATTTGTAGGTATATTTGTATGAATATTTGTATGAATATTTGTATGAATATTTGTATGAATATTTGTAATATTTGTATGAATATTTGTATTGTATTTATTGAGAGGCGCTGCTGCGCCTCTCAATAAATACAATAAATAAAACTTTGATTAATCTCCGCCTCTTTGCCGCCCATGAAGTAATTTTGCAGAAACTTGGAATCGTCATCGCGTAGCGGGAGAAAAGAACCGACTTGATGATACACTTTGAATGTGGACATGAAACCACCGCTAACTAATTCTGTTGCTCCAAACGATGTCATTTGAAAGGATGATTTGTAGTTTCGAATGTGTTGGAAAAAATGTTTAGACAACGGAGTAGCTCCAGACACATACGTTCGAAGTGACTTAGTGTCTCATGCAGTGGTGGCAACTTGACTTTGCCGTTCGACCAACACATTCTAAGCGATTCCTTATGAAATTTCAAAGCACGACAATATGGACACCATTTATCCATTTGGCCAAACAGAACATATGGGTCCGTACTGTAGTCAGAGTCTTTATCGTAATTAAATGCTTCCAACTTCAAATCGGACCTCAATATTGAAGCATATACTATGGTTCATAGTACTTGTAATCGTGCATCTCGCTGTTGAATTGTCTCAGCTGCTCTTGAAGTAGATGCTCTGGTTCGTAGGCAATCCAAGCGTGCATATCGCTGTTGAGTTGTTTCATTTGCTCTTGAAGTAGATTCTCTGGTTCGTAGATCTTCCAACCGTGCGCCCTGTTGTCCAGTTGTCTCAGCTGTTCTTGCAGTAGATGCTCTGGTTCATTTGCTCTTGAAGTAGATTCTCTGGTTCGTAGCTCTTCCAACCGTGCGTCCCGTTGTTCAGTTATCTCAGCTGCTCTTGCAGTAGATGCTCTGGTTCGGCCTTCCAAGCGTGCATCTCGGTGTTGTTTCAGTTGCTCTTGAAGTAGATTCTCTTGTTCGCAAATATTCCAATCGTGTGTCCCGTTGTTGATGACAACATCGATATTTCAACCAACTTAACAATGGCTATACATATTGATAATGAACTCCTTTCACTCAACTCTTGCAAAAGGGTGCTTGGAACATTATATGTTACGGCAGTAAATCTAAACAAGGAAATACATATCCTATGGAGATTCGAAGAATTATAAGTAAAAGCTAAGAAAACGCTGGCGTAAACTTATTTTCCCCTTTTAAAAATAGAACTGAACAGGAACACTAAAGAGTTTACATTAAGAATTAAACAGTTTAAGAACAATCGCTTCTATACAAATATAAGTGAACTAACATATGATAAAAATATAAACTACTCTTTATGGATGTTTACGAAACATTTTCAAAAACTAGTTCCTCAGAAGCTCCAATAAAAAACAAAGATTGAAGCTGGGCCAAGGACGATAAAAAAAAACGCGAATACATCTCTTTTAACTGTTTAAAATCACCAGCCTTTTGCTAGGTGAAATTGTTGTTTGTATATATAAACTCATTAAATCATAAGATAAAACTTTGTTTATGTGCCAGTTTAATTTTTTCTCGCAACATAAATCATAATTTAGTTTTGGGTATTTTCTAAAATAAATATATTAATAAAATAAGTAATTCAGACACATCACACAAAATATAGGCTTCACAGTGGTCTCCAAGTAAATCTGAAAAAAATTTAATTTACATAGTCTGTAATCTATTTTTGTTATCTACGCCAACTCTGCGTAGCACAAAACTCGTTTGTACATTAAACACTATTTTGCACGAAATCTACGAGATTTCTGTGACACCTACGAAACATCTCTGTGAAATTCAAATTTTGTCTAGAGATTTCTATGACACCCCGAATGTGTGAATGGTATAAAAAGCAGCAGGATTTGATTTTATTACTAAAGAATTACTTCAAGATCATTCTTTAAAGGCCATAGTTAAGATAACGCCTATTTTTGAATATTAAACATGTTCCGGATTTCTGTAAACTTTCCAAAGGGATAATGATTCCGCAAACTGGAAAACCACCACAGTTATACAGAACAATCTCACTCCTACCAATTACATATGTCGAAATTGATAGAGAAGATTATATTAAAAAGTATAGAACCTTTACTTGCGGAAACAAATATAGTACCAACACATCAGTCTGGATTTCGAAATCACCACTCGATCATAGATCAAGTTCATCGTGTACCGCATCGTATACCGCACTGCCTTGAAGAAAAAAAAAAAAGAAATAAGTTTAGCAATATCCTTCAATATTTCGGAAGGCTTTAACAAGGTTTGGCATTAAGGTCTGCTGCATAGGTCAAAACTTTATCCTCCATATAAATACTGTGTGATTTTACAATCTTGTCCTTCTGATAGATTGATTTGGCTTAAACTAGGCAAAAAGATCTCAAATCTACAATATACAGGCAGCATTTTTGATTCCACAAAAACATATGGTATCTGCTGATATACATTAATGTCATTCAAGTGCCTTATTCAAATACAGCCAAATATTTGGGCATGACGCTTGATGCAAAGCTACATTGGAAAATGCATATAAAAAACAAAAAAAAACGGGAGGAACTCAATTTTAAATTCCGATCATAGAAATGTCTTTTTGCAAGGCACTCAAGTTATGGTGTACAAACAGTACCAGTCTGGTGTTATGAAACACAATTGTGCGGCTGCTTTTCGAACTCCAACATTCAAATAATCCAATGTATCCAATAATCCAATCCGTACTGAGAGCCCTGACTAACGTGCCATTGTTCATTTGTAACTACGACTTACAACATGAAATGCGCTGCCTAGAGATGCAGCGCCGCTTCTGTGAATATCTCTAACCTAACGGTTGTCTGCACCTGCCGACGTCTGACTGTCTGCCCTTTTCTCGTTATTGTTGTTGCAATCAACTCTCTGTCTCTCTGTCTCCGTTATGTTTTGTTTAAATTATTCTATATCGTTTTCATATTAATGGCATAACTTATTATAATGATTTTATTTTAATAAATTTTCTTGGGTGTTCTAGTATGTTTTGTACCATCTTCTTTATTCAAGTACATTGTGGCATTGAGGCCTATGTTGCACAACCCGCTGTCTAGAGAACTTCTGAAACTGTGTTCGATTTGCCTTTTCTATTGCGAACTTTAAATGAGTTAGGCTGTTGTTCTAACGCCCATATCGCAACTTTCCCATATGGACTTTTAATAGAATTTAGCCATTTCAGTGCTAAATGATCAGCGATTATTACGAAATAATATCCCTCTAGATACATGTGCATCTTGCGGATTCCCCACAAGGTGGCCACTCATTCTTTTTCTGTTGCCGAGTAGTACATTTCTGATTAATGTACAATTTTAAGACTAGCTGGCGCATAGTGCAGACCAAATGGCATGACACGCCATTGGTATAATCCGCTCCCGGGGAGTGGAAACGCCGTATATTGCTTATTTTCTTCGTCCATGGTTATTTGCCAATACCCATTTTTTAAATCAAGTAATCTGACATACTTAGCATTTCTCAACTGGTCTAGAATGAATTCAATTCTGTTTGATATATATTGATTTATTTATTTTTCGTTGAAAAGTCTGAAGTCGACGCACAACCTCTACTGACCATTTTTTTTTTGCACTAGGACAATTGGTGCGCTGTAAGGGATGTGTGAGGGTTCGACTAACCCTTTTCGTCTACTTGTTTATTAATGACGGCCCGCATGGTGTGGTTCAGACGGAAGTATTCTCATTGTTACTTCTTGCGTGGCATTGGGGCTGACGCTCTAAAAGACGAAAAGTTTTGTTTCCTGTTCTAAAAACTCCTGAATCTCGAAGTCATCGCAGTATTCGTGTCGTTTCTGGTTATGGCTTCTAGTCGATAGGTTATCGGGAGTTCCGCTTGACAGGATTGTGCCACTGGATAGTACCGGGAGTACCGTTCGTATTGGGTTGGCATCTGTTGCCCATACAGAGTTCTCTCTCTCTCTCTCTCTCTCTCTCTCTCTCGCTCTCTCTCTCTCTCTCTCTCTCTCTCGCGCGCGCGCGCGCGCGCGCGCGCGCGCGCGCGCGCGCGCGCGCGCGCGCGCGCGCGCGCGCGCGCGCGCGCGCGCGCGCGCGCGCGCGCGCGCGCGCGCGCGCGCGCGCGCGCGCGCGCGCGCGCGCGCGCGCGCGCGCGCGCGCGCGCGCGCGCGCGCGCGCGCGCGCGCGCGCGCGCGCGCGCGCGCGCGCGCGCGCGCGCTAGAGAGAGAGAGAGAGAGAGAGATATATATATATATATATATATATATATATATATATATATATATATATATATATATATATATATATATATATATATATATATATATATATATATATATATATATATATATATATATATATATATATATATATATATATATATATATATATATATATATATATATATATATATATATATATATATATATATATATATATATATATATATATATATATATATATATATATATATATATATATATATATATATATATATATATATATATATATATATATATATATATATATATATATATATATATATATATATATATATATATAT